>VZTN01007650.1:0-14253 GCA_013400515.1 Erpornis zantholeuca
CTGAAGGAAAAGCTTGTACCACAGAGTGCCATACTCAGCTGTTGCAAGGAAAAACTTCATATAATTCTCTTAATAATAGTCCTCCAAAACTATCTCAAAGGTGGGTTACTTTCTTACCCTCACCATGCTATTTGGAAAGTGATACAAAAATTTCGTTGGCTGGATATTTAGAAAGCATCCAATAAATGCATTCATTAGCAGTTTAAACTAATGTATTCTTGTTCTGGGATAGAAGAAGAGTTTTACAACTCTTTGTCTCAGATGTTTGCTCCACTGAGGTATTTACAGGGAGCCATCAGCTGGGCAAATCCAGCCAAACACTTTTAGTCTATGCCAATAAAATTTATTCTTTATCTGTGCAATCATCTCTTCAGAAGTAACAAATTCTTCTGCATTTGTTCCTGTATGAATTTATCTTTCTGGAGTACCAGTTGTACTAGGATTGCATTAGCTTGGATATACCCAGCTACTGCTGTAAGAAACTATAGGAGAAATACTGGCATTAATGATTCATGCATTCGTTATACTTGTACTGACCATAATGGAATAATTTAGTATTAATGCTGATATCCAGAGGACTCTATTGAGCCAAATGCATCTGTTAAAATATCCATGAAATGAAAAATCATTCAGTCCAAAATTTAAGCATTCAGCATCTCAAATGCTTCTTCAAACCCTAACTTTAACCTTCCTCCTCAACTCTGATTCCTGCTTGTCTGAGATGTGAGCATGTGATTTAGCTGCTCAATCTCTCTGATTTCCAGAAGGCTGATTTCACAGGAACGTATTGTTTAACATCAGTGTCAAGTAAAAGTCAGTCTTATCCTATTGAAACAGAAGACAGCATTTTCTACCAGTCTTTTCAGGAGCAAGTTTCTTTTCTCTTTATAATGTTTCCAAACTGGAAGCCCTGACAAAATTAACCAACGAAAACAGCAAACAACTGGCAATACTTCCAGAACACTTCCGGCAATGGCAGCTTTTGAGGCATCATGGAGAAATTCTGTCCTTCTATTCCCAAGACCAGGGCAAATTTGGGGATAGTATTAGCTCTCATTAGAATTTAAAGTGAAGCAGAATGATTTCTCATGGTTTGTGTCAGAAACTAGCATGGAGCATGCTCCCGTGATGTCCACTCTGGCAAGGAAAATTATGATGGGCTAGCTGTAGCCTACAAGTAACCCTTACAGAGAAATCTATAGTCTTGCTAGAGCAGCTCTTTGTGCTCTCTCACTTAAGAAGCCAAGTTCTATTCTATTCTACTCTATCACTGCAGAATAATTCATTGCAAAATATTTTGCCATGAAAAAAAATTAAAAATAGAAACTTTTTTTATATGAAGGTCTCCTTCATCCTCAACAGAAATGTACTAAGCAGATAATCCTTTGTGCCATTCTCATCAAATACAGGGAATTCCAGGCAAAGCTAGAAATAGAATATTTAATATTCGAATGCTTAGGGGCTTTAGCAGTTGTAATTCAATGACTAATTTGTACTGTAGTGATGAACCAGTAAAACTGATGAGACTGGACTGTGAAATATCCTGGCACCATGTCTGGTGGCCTTCCTTTAGGTCATCCATTGAGCCTCTGGAGAATACAGAGAAGGAAATTATTAGAAATTACCGAGAACAACCTGAGAGAGCTTTGAAAGCAGCCAGGCTCAAGTAACAGAGCCAAAAAGTCAGGATGGTACTTCATCACTGATTTTTGTCCTGTAACTGGCAGCAGTTGCTATGGTAGCACATGTGCCTGGAACTCCCTCCCCTCACACACACACCCTCCCCCAAAAAAGGAAGAGCATAAGATCACATAGAAGGAAATAAAGGAAAAGCACTCAAGAGGATGATGAAATATTCTGTAAGCTTCATTCGACATGGTTTTATATAAAATAGCTAGTGCAGGATTTCTTTCACTTACTAGTCCCTAAGGTAAAGTCAAAATGCAGAGTTTTGCAATTAAGAGAGAGTATATTCCAGCCTTCCACTTTGTATAGATGCTGTTTATTACTAAGGAAATTAAAGTGCTTTGGCAGGTTTCTGAAAAAAATACAAACAAATATTGCTTAACTTTCATCGAGTTCTGCAAATTAGCCCATTTAGTCCAACATTCTAAATACAAGTTTAAGAATTTGACTGTTAAATTGTTATTAGTATAAATTAAATACTTAAAGCAGAAAAATTATTTGGAAAATGTGGTCTTCATATAGCATTTCCTTGGTTTCTAAGACCAAATATTCTTAATCTTATGTGAAATCTTATTTATTTTTTCATTTTAGAAAAGAATTGTAGGGAATCTATAAAGATGTTGGGACATATATTTTCTTTTGCCTCTCAGGAACTTTTCCAAACAGGAACCTTATACAAACTACTAGAATCTCGAGTTTAAGATTTTCTCCTGTAAAATGATATCTCCTGGTTCATGTCCTGTAATAGCTGTGTTTCAGTTCCTTATTGCTGTAACTTAGTTCATTTTTTGCCTACTTACTCCTGGTCTAAAAAATCAATTTTTGAGTTTTCAGTTGTTTCCTTTTATTCCGTTTAATAGGTTAAGTCCTGTTGAACTGGCAATCTAGATTAATGACTGAATAATAATTTTAGCCGAGATAGGTTTTTCCAAGACCACAATCACTATCATGTCTTGCACTCTTCTACCATTTTTAGACTTAGGCCAAATTATCCTGAAGAGTTTTCCTTGTTTTTCTGGGTTGGATGCCTGTGATAAGCTGTTCCTCATAAGGGTCCAGATTTCTACTGTCATTTAGCTGAGATGTTCTTTCTTGTGACACCAGCCCTGCAAATCAGGTGTCCCACAGCAGCACAGGAAGATTCACAGAGCAGCTCCTGTCCTGCTGCCACTGCCTCTGCTGACACACTTGGTTTTCCATTGGTTTAAGGACCTGGCCAGAGGAATGCTTCATAGCAGATTAAGAGCAAGTTTGCCCCAGATTTGTAAAGGAAAACAGTCTACAAGCAAAAGCCACCTCTTCTCTCCTTGGGTAATGAATAAGATTTAAAGGAAAGGAAAAGTAAATGACACACATGTAATTTTTATAAGGTTTGCCATCTGCCAGTGCAAATCTCTGATGAACCACCCAATGTAACTGTGTAGCAACTAAACAATTTCCAATGATAGATTGCCCTAGTGTCTGTATAATTAAAAGCTTTTCAAAAAAACCTTGTCACTATACAAATGTGGGGCTCTTCATGATTTTTGTAACAGTGGAGGGTACTCCAACCAACTCGCTGGATAATTAGCACACAATAAACAACGTTGTCTTTTAAACAGGGAAGCATCCACGTGGATTTTCTTTTCTTTGAAAGATAACTTCAAAATAAGCTAATACTAGGATTTAATCTTAATATCCTTAATCTTGATATTCTATTTTCTCAGAACAAATAATATACTGACAAAATGAAGTTCATATCCTTAATAATTTAAAAGTTTTATCATTTTAAAAGGTCCTAATTACTTTGGAAATTACTAGTTGTTTTTTAGCTTTTTTAAAAGAGCAGTTTCTCAAAAAGTTCAGCTATTAACTCAAAAGTAATAACAAGAGACTCAAAGGCCATCTTTTACTGTCTATGCTTCATAAGAGCCATGATATTTTGATTTATTTTTTTCCAAGACACAGGAAAAAGAATGACAGTTCTGAAAATTTATATCTGAAATATATGTCTTATACCAATCACCATCTGAAGATGGTGAAAACTTAGACTGAGCAGCAGTGTGTCAAACTAGATTTAGTTTAATTATCCTTATCCTGAAAACAGGCAAAATGCTTTCCTTGAGGGGAGAAAAAATTATTTTAGTTTTTTTCCCATACTGTTGGAGACTCACAAGTTTTGCATCTTTATGGTTGTATTTCCATGTATGTTTGGGTGAATGACAAAATAAACAGGGAACTGAAATTCATGTGTGACCTACGATATGGGGATTTTGCCACCTGTGAGACTCTTAATATTCATTTAAGAATAAAATTTAAACCTCTTTAAAATGTAGCTTTGCAGTTGGTAAGTCTTGCCAAGAAAATCTGCTCAGTATCCTTTGGGGAGTGTGAGTGCAGGACAGGTAGCCATACCCAAACGAAGGTATCAGTGTGGTTTCACTCTCCACAAAGGATGTTCATGGCCCTCGGCACTCACAAATCTCTGCTTCATACTTTGTCTTTGTGGATATTGTTTCTCAGATTTCCAGCTCTGAGAATACATCTAAGCATGCTGTGGTTTTAACTCGGTTTACCCTGGCATTTAAAATTTTGCACTGCAGCTCTGCTGGGGGAATTGCAATGGGCCCCTTCCCAGTACTGAGGATCAAGGACTCCAGCAACATGACTCTCATGTTTGGCCTGAGATCCTAAGTCTGAAAACACCAGTTTGGAAGTCCTATATATTTTTCGTATGTGTTTGGTAATTATCTGTATGGCACTGTTGAAAACAAGACAGAAAATGTCCTTTTGACATTGAATGAAATCCTTGCAAGCTACAAGCACTGTGTGTACTTTTGCTTTTGTTCCTGGCATCTCTGGAATGATACAGTACAGCTAAAGAAAATGTAGAGAATGGTAAATATAATGAGCAGGAATGTGGAACTCCCTTACCAGGAGAGAATAAATGTAAGATTTGGATATATTCTGTCTGGAAAGAAGACTAAAGGGCACTTCATCAGGATTTGCAAAATCAGGAATGTGGTGCATAAGATTTGTGCAGAGTCCACTTTCATCAAAACTAGCAATACTGTAATTAGAGTAAAGCAATACAACTAGTAGAGATTCAGTTCAAAACAAATAAAATACAGCACTTTTCCGTATTGGGGGCAGGGAACTTCTGGAAATTCCTGTCAGAGGGATCACAGCAGCAGACAGTGTCAGCAGGATAGAGGAGATGAGACAAATTGTGAACAATAACTCCATAAATAGATGGTAAAAGAAGTAGAAGGGGATAGTCCTTGCAATGTCAAATCATCAAAGATGCTGTGAAGCTTAAATGTCAGTGGAGAGCAGAAAGGGACCAATGTTGTGTGCTCTTCTTAAACACCCTCCAGTGTTGCTGCAGTCAGAGACTGACTTGCAGTGTAAATGGTAAATTGTTCTTTGCTTTCTGACATTGTACCTCACTCTTCAGAGCTCTGCAGCGATATCAAGTCCTAAGTAATACAAGATAAGATGAGATAACAAGAAAAACTCTGCGATCCAAACTAGTGGAACAGAGACACAGAGGATGGAGTTATGGGCCCTAACTAAATATTAAACCAATGGAAAAGCTAATAAAATAAGTGAGGGTTTTTTTATCCTGAGCCCATTGCTCCACTGACAACATCTTCCTGTCTGTGTTAGGACACACACCTTCCAACAGCACAAGGTTCTACAGAGTTGTTTTAAGTGCACACATGTAGAGTATGGAATGTGAACAGAAGGGAATTTTAGCTTTCGTGTGGTTTTGGTTTTGTTTTGGGGTTTTGGGGGTTTTTTGTTTCGTTTTGGGGTTTTTTTTTGTTGTTTTTTTTTTGTTGTTTTTTTTTTTTTTTTTTTTTTTTTTTTTTTTTTTTTTTTTTTTTTTTTTTTTTTTTTTTTTTTTTTTTTGGTTTTGTTTGTTTGTTTGTTTTTGGTTTTTTTGTTTTAGTTTCTTTATTTCACAGAAACAAATCAGGTTGTTTCTTTGCTTTTCTCTATTTTTAGCTAAAGTTTTTGCCGTAAACCATTTTGTACAATATTTTTCAATCCTTAAAAAGAAAGGAAAAGTTATTTCCTTCCAAATTTTTGTTGAAAGTTTCCCTGAAATTAAAGTATAAGAGTTTTAATTTTTGTATTATTGTTCATCTTAAACTGTAGAGAAAATAATGTACATATTAGTATGTACAGATGTTAACAACAAAAAAGTGTTGCTTTGCTAATAATAATTTTACAACAAACTAAGGAAAGAGATTAATTAAAACAAAAATATTTAATATTCTATTATTCTTGTTAATTATACTCATAGTTTATTTGGTTATCCAAAAAGCAGTAAGTATATGTCCCTGAAATGTACATTATAGATATCAAAAATGGAAAGCAATGTTAGAGTTGTTTTACAGGTTTAAACTAGGTATTGCACAAAGTACTTTCTAGCAGAAAGTATTTATATTGTAATTACGTTATGCTTAATTTTTTTTTAAAAAAAGTGTTTCTCAGGCAATAAAGATTTAAGCAAAAAAAAAAGTACCATACCACATACCTGTACCTGAAGCTGACTATAGTGCTAAAATTATATATTTTTTTTTTTAGTTCATGTGGATATCTGATACTTTTAATTAGTTGGCCAGGTGTGTGCAATCCAAAGTAAAAGAGTGGTTAAAGCAATAAATGAAGATAGGCTGATAATGTGGTATTTTTTAATTAAGAAAGATAAATTATTTTGTTCTTAATCTCTTATTTTTTTTTTTCATTCATTTACATATCATCAGAAAAAAAGCATGTGCGCAGGGGGGAGAGTTGCCTACATTTCAGAAAATTGTAATTAAAAATGTATTAGTTATTAAGGAATGGTTGGCTTGTAATGTATTCACTTCTCCTTTTAATCTATCTATTAGATTCACATGTTTTATTAATAATTTTTTTCAAATGTACTAAATACAGCTGAAGCACAGTTGTAATGTAAATCATGATTGCTAATTTTAAGATGGGCAAGGAACAAAATGATCGATTTAAAATTTTCAGATTTTCTTTGAAGTTTGTGTTAAGTTGTCTTGTAGTTCTTGTCACACAAAATTCTGTTCTCCCTCACTAGGTTGTTTGGTTGCTGAGTGGTAAATGAAATAACTATTTAACACTTTGCAAAGTGAAATACAGACCATGTGAAATTTAATGTCTGTTTTGTTTCGTTTGGCTCATATGTTTTCACCTCTCTTTTTTGCGACTTGTTCCATCACTTGAAACTTTTTAAGAAGTCCTTCATACATCTCTTTCTTCTTACAGAAAAGCCTTTCTCTGTGTCTGTAATATTTTCAGATTAGACATATGTGAAATTACATAGTTTTACTGGACAATTTAGAACTGGCCTAACTAGGTTAGGTTATTTGAACAAAACTCAGTACGTCATTTTTTCCTGTAAAATAGAAACATGAACAATTTTCATTTCATTTCAGTTGCATAGGATAGTGAGTCAAGTGGCTCAAGTAAAGATGGTAGTTTGTTGTTAAAGTAGCCAAAGGACAAGTCATAATTTCCAATATTTCTCAAGTAATACGCAATGAAAGCATTGTAAATTAGCAAGACAAGGAAATACTCCTCCTTATTAAATTAAGGACTCTCTAAATACAGTATTTGAAAGCATTAACTGCAGTGTGCCATTCAAGGATTATATAAGTGCAAGTGGGAAAAGAATAACCTTCATTGACTTCAGCAGAACAATGACTGGGATCCTAACCCATGTTTTGAGACAACTTTTGAACAACTGTCATAGTCATTAAGAACTACTTTTTAATTTTTTTACTCAAAAGGATGACTTACCCATGTGTGTGCTCTCCTTTATAATAATCTTATTAGATCATTAATCTATTAAATAGATTTATTATTATTATTATTAATTAGACTATTAATCTATTAATCTCTTATATAATCTAAATACCGGTTAAGAATATACTTTTTAGGATTTAGAATTTAGATACTTTCTTTGTCAAATAAAACCAAGGCACCCAAATTTTCTTTTCTTAAATGTCATTACCAGGAATATCTGGCCCAAACTGATATCTTGGTACAAAGTTATTATTTTTGTTACCAGTAGTATTCTCATTGCAGTTGTTCACAGCACTTTGTTTAATCACTTTGTGGAAGATCTCAAGAGTCCCAGGCTCTGTCATTAAAGGATTTACAATTTCAGCACCTGATGTTGTTTTGCACCATTAGAGCTCTTCTCTGAGGAGCCACAAAATTACTTTGCATCTCTTAATTAAGCTTTGCATTATACCCACAAAATGGCAGTAGTCTTAATTTAACAATGGAGGCCGCAAGGCACTGAGCTGTTCAATGATAGCCCATGAGAGCCAGTCAAGGGCAGCAGTGCTGCAGTGCCACCCATCCTTGGTGGGTCAGCAACCCACGCCTCCATCCCCACAGATCCTTCACCCAGTTTGCACTGCCTCCTTCCTGGCCACTTCTGGAAAACGTCCTCAGTGAATCTAATCACTTTTTAGCGCATTTCTAACGTTACCTTTCTGTAACCCATTTGATAGAATGAGGTCAGGGATGAGGGTGTTGACAGGAAATAATCCCCCCGGGGAGAACAATGAGAAGTTGCTGTAGGGATAGAGGACAGAAATTTTGCTTGGGGCCAGTTGGGAAGCCAGTATGCCCACAGTGGATTTTGGACATTTTCCCTCCTCCTGCCGCAGTCTGCTACTTGTGAGAACTCTGTGTGGCTAATGCTGGATTGTTACTGTCCCCTTAACCCTCCAGGTATTCCTCTGTAGTGACTGCAGAGAGAGGGGATAAGGATGTTTACGTATATAATACGTAATTATCCTAACCTTAAAAATAGCAAAAAAAACTCACATAAATTATACTTACATAATTCTGAGTTTATTTCTACCCTAGAATGTTTAAAATGTATAAGTGTAATGAGCTAAAATCAGTAGTAAATTCTCTAATTTGGTTTGTTTACTTCTGAGCTGCTTAATACTATTATTTACAAAACTGATTCAGTAAAATCATCTAGTCATATGAGCAACTAAGTAAAATACTTTTCCACCAACTGATCCTTGAATAAGCTTTTACAAAGCAAACTCAGTTTGACAGATGCAAAAAATGCAGTCATGTAAGTCTGCATAATTCAAGGCCCACACATTTGCAAAGACTCCTAGTGAGGGCAATGAAACTAGAATCTATATTTCTGAAGTAAACGAAAGCTTTACAGAGAATTCAGTTTAATTTATTACACGTGTTGCCAAGACAAACTAGAATACTACACTATTTGTAAATAGTATGGTCATTCTCTTTTGTGGGCTTTTCTGAGCTAACAGAAGGTCATCAGACAATCCTTGGAGATGGAATTAACTCTTGACTTTGAAGTCTTTAGTACCAACTTCCAGACCACTTCCTGCAGCTTCTTCTGACCTGAGTTGTTCTACAAATGTTCACTTTATGACAATGTTAGTCTGCACACAGAGGGTGAGGTTTACAAATAAATACATCCATAACAAGTGTATGTGTACTTTCTGCATGTCTATTTCCATTTTGAAATTGTTGGGACAGTGATCAAATCACAATCAAACCTAGATGATTATATGGACTACTTAGGTCAGAAATTTCCCTTAGAGATTAAGGAGACTTCACTGAGTAATGGTGCTGATCTGTAGAGATTGTTTCTCGCCCTCTTCTGTCAAGTACCAAACCACTCAGTGTTTTTATATCACCTATGACAGATTTCTTTCTCTGACATTTCAGGATCCTCAAATATTTCTAGGATGCTACGGGAGATGTGTTTTTATCATTGGAAATCACATTTTGTGTAGCTGATACATTTGGAGCTCCATGTGTTAAAGTGTAGAGTACTTTTAATGAATTAATGAGCAGTATGGTTAGTAATATAATTAAAGACAGCTTACCATTGCAAAATGTTAATTTGAATATCAAAAAATGAAGCAATAACTGTCTTTTTGCTGCTAGGAGCCACCATTTGAACAAAACTGTCAGACTATCTTACTATATGACACATGTCAGGGTTCCTACTTGTCTCATTCACTGCAACAGTGAAAACACCATCTTGCATGAAATAAAAATCTGAATTGCTATTCAGCAACAGCCCTTCAGATAAGCTTAAATTATAGCTTTAACTTGACCATGCAGTTCTGATTTTTGTTTGTTTGTTTGTTTGTTTTTAGAAGCTTCAAACCATGTATTGTATACTCCTTTTGGAAACACTTCGAGGGGTTTTTCTTACCTTGTTTCCATGGTCCTTGTAAATTTTAACAGTTAAGTACCTCTTAAATACCAAAGATCTCCACAATCCACAAAGATCTCCAGATTGCATAACATGTTCTTTCCCTTTCCTGAAGAAAAATCTAGAAGACTGAATAAAAACTTTTAATACTACTGCATTGGTGACTGAACTAGGATGAAATTGTTTTAGGGAGATGAAAGAAAGTAAAGAAATGCTCTGGTGTTAGCAATTTTCAGTGATTTGAATATATTGTTTATAAGAAGGTCTGAAATGATTACATTTGACAAAGATTTAAGTATAAATTTTGCTTTTGTAATAACCCTTTTTTTTTTTTATTTCTAATTTTAAATGGAAGTGTTCTTTCACCAAGAAGAAAATACATTAGATAGAGATTCTTACTTTTCCCGGAAATTTGGTTTACTGAATTTTCAGTATATATATTTAATTGTGAAAATTGAAATTTTGTGTATCAAAATTATTTTTTTAAAAAGTGAGTCTCTTATAATATTTTAGTCATTCTTTTGCTTGTACTGTTGTCAATGGGACATTTCACACAGGTATATGTTGAGAACTTCCATGATTTAAAAATTAACAGAAAGAAAAATAAAATTTAATTTCATTATGATAGGGATGTTTCAGCACTTCGGGAGAGGATACCTTTCAGAAAAAAAAAAAAATAAAAAGCTTGATCTATGATATTTCCTTCAGAAGCCATCTATTCTCTTTCTCTTTTCTCAAAAAAAAACCAAAAAACAAAAAGCAAAAAAACCAACTGTCTCTGCTGTAACCAGGCCTATCAAAAACATTCGTAAAATACTCTATTATGGACTGAGTTAAGGAGACCTGCTGGCTCATAAAATATATCTCTAGTACGTGAAGATTATGGCTAGTTTTAAATTGAACCAATATATCTTTCTGACACTTAGTCACTTTGTTGGTTCTCTCTGAAGTTCCTTAATATCCTCTCAACCGTGAGCTCTTCTAAATAATTTTGCATGATTTCAGAAATTTTTCTACTTCATAGTCTGGCTGCAGTTACAGGCCACTGAGATAAATACAGAGCAGTATGATATTATGGACTGGGTTGGGGTCCAAAGCCCTGTTGCTCTTCCAAGGTGAGCATCACAGCACACAGGGCAAGCCACTTGGCAAAACCAACATTACTTTGTGCACGAGAAACATTTCTCACCTTCAACAGGCTCCACTCTTAATTGAAGTGCCTGGTTCGTCATGTTTTATCACAGATTTAATGGGCCAGAGAATCTTGCCCTACATCTGCTGTATCCCTTTCCCTCCCTGGTTTAGTTAAGTGTGCAATGGGCAACAGAGTAATCAAGTATGTCTGGAGAGACTGAGCTGACCTAATGAACATATGTTGGAGTTAATGAACATTTCCATGGACTTCGTCAGTGCACATCCTAAGGCAATTGTAGGCACTGAGTCGCTGTCATTTTCTGAGCTGCAAAGTTGTTCAGTTAGCTTGACTCAGCAATAAGTCACCCCAGTTAGTGTTTCTATTAATAATGGCATTTAAAGTACCTCTAATTTTGCCAGGGGTTTGAGCATTTGTTAGGGGCAGAATGCTTCACTGCTCAATTACTGAAATCCATAACTGCATGCTGCTGAGTGAGAGTGAGTGGTTTTATTTTCTTCATATTTCGTTATTTCCTTAAATCTCCTGAAGTTTTACAGATGGAAGGAGAAAAACTGGAAGAATATATGCAGTTGGGGGTGTTAGGTTAGCACCCAGTCTGCTTATACTGAAAGACTGCCTGCTGTCTGTCTCATTTCTTCTCTGTCTGGATCAGCTGTTATTCCCACTCTAGCTCTGGCTGTGGAGCCTCATGAAATATCTATCTACTTGCTCTCTTGAATAACACTGTAAGGTTTTGTTTTCGTGTTTGAGTAAGGGGGAGGGTGAAAGAGTCGACCAAGATGTCAGCGAGCATATGTCTACTCTGGTGTCTGGGGTATTTTTGTAACACAGATGTGCCAGCTTTGCTATCCTTTTATGTAAGCAAGAGAACAACTTACCTCATTAAAGTAGTCACAGTGGTATATGGTTATTTTAATTAAACTGTAAGTTATTTTAATGAAGCTCTGTGCTTTTCTCATGACAGCAGATTTCACTCATTCTTTGGGATAGTAGGAACACAGCCAGGCTGAAACTGCACACACAGAATATTCACAAATCCTCAGAGAATGACGAGTAAACTCCAGCACCCTGTATTTCCTTGCTTAGATAAATGGCATGGTCTTTGACAACAGTGGGCTTTTTTGTTGTTGTTGTTTTTTTCCTTTTAACTAAACTACAAAAGATGTTCTACAGTTTTGCCATCAGCAAAAAAACCAATAAATCATTTTGCCAGCCAAATAATGTCATGTAACTGATTGGTTGAGTGGTAAAAATGCAATTGCAGTTGAGTGGAGAAAATTGTAGAATGGTGCACTCATTCATGGGGTTATAACTGATACTTCTGGGAAACTGACAGTTTATGATCTGTAGCAATCCAAGAAGTAAAAACTGTTAAGAATTTTTTGGAAAGGAAGGGAGAACAAATCTGAAGACATTTTACTTAGTACAAAGTGCAGCCAGTCCTTCAACTCTATGTGCAGCTCTGGTTGCAACAGCAGTGTCCATAGAATGTTGTTGTGTCTCCCTCAAAAGGGATAAGTAACAGCTGTGAGCAGTAAAGGATCAACATGAAGGATTTACATAGAAGGAACAACCAAAGTGAAGTTTTTTCTTTATACAGGAGAGATGTTGAGAGGGGTGTGATGCAGCTCTATATAACTGTAGGCATAGAAAAAGTAAATAAGTAACAATTGTTCATCATCTTTCCTGCCACATGAGTTAAAGGCATCTTTTTAAAACAGGTGGTGTCATAGTTTATATATGTTGAAAAAGTAGCAGGACAAATATATGGAAGAAAAATCTACTCAAGCCTAAAAACCCAAAAAATCATTCTACCTAGCCCAGAAGTCCAGAAGCTGTATATATTTCCTGTCAGATATCCCAGGGAAGTGCACACCTGATTTAGACTCTTGAGAAACAGATTATTGGGCTTTATGTACCTTTGCTCTGACCTGATGAAGAATTGTTTCAATGAAAATTAAAGGCATGTACTTTTTTCCTTTTAAATATGTAGAAAAATTTATGAGCTTTTACTTATTTTTTCCTTCCATTGAAGGATATCTTACTGAATGAATTGCAAATAGTATGAATAACATATAATACATGTATATTGACCTCTCAAATAAGTCTAAAGGATAGACACATTTTTCTTGTAAATATTAAAGTATGCACTCCTTCTGTCCCATATTGTTGTCCTTACAGAATCTCTGAGAGACAATTGTTCACCCCTTCAGCCACCGTGAGTGACTGGAAGGGCTATTACTCTGCAGTGCTACACTTTTCAAAGAATCATAGAGAAGGTAAGGTTGGATGGGACCACAGTGGATCATCTGATCCAACCTCCCTGCTCAAGCAGGGTCATCCTAGAGCACATTTCACAGGATTAAGTCCAGGTGGTGCTTGAATATCTGCTCCACAACATCTCTGGACAACTTGTTCCAGTGCACACTCACCTGCACAATAAAGAAGTTCTTCCTTATATTCAGATGGAACTTTCTGTGCATCAGGGTTTGCCCATTGCCACTTGTCCTGTTGCTTGGCACCACTGAGAAAAGCCTGGCTCAATCCTCCTGACACCCTCCCTTTAGATACTCATAGACATTGGTGAGGTCCCCTCTGAGTTGTATCTAATCAAGGCTGACCAGGCCCAACTATCTCAGCCTATCCTCAGCTCCTGTCCCTTAAGCATCTCTTTTGCCCTCCTCTGGAGCTTCTCCCGGAGCTTCATGTCTCTTTTGTACTGAGGAGCCCAGAACTGGACAAAGCACTCCAGATGTGGCCTCACTGAAGTCCATGATCATAATCTTGCTTGCCACCCTACTCCCTCTTTGCCCAGTACTGAAGTCCACATTCTCATGGTCGTTAGAGACTAAGCTGCCCACAGTGTCAAATCTCCATCAAGACCTTCTCTTTTTGGTGGTGTGAGGTCCATCTTTCCTTGTGGGATCATCCACTCTCTGTGGCAGGAAGTAGTTTGACTCTAGCAGAGAAGTGCTGGTGGTTCCTGATCCTTCTGTGTACTGTTTCTTGTGCAGAGCTGCCACCCAACCAGGAGCACCCCCATGTAAAGCTGTAGTAGCAGCTACAGACCTCAGGCTTTCTGCGCAAGAGATTTGGTGTAATTCCTACCTTCTGTGCACAAACCCTCCCAGGACGCTCAGTATGCTCTCCTCTTCACATACTTGGCATGTTACATCAGAAACTA
>VZTN01007650.1:14273-103451 GCA_013400515.1 Erpornis zantholeuca
GAAACTAGACAGAAAACTCAATCATTTACTTGATTGATCCAGTTGGCATACCAGCAGCAGGGCAGCAGAGAGACAAGTGATCCAATGCTGGTCAAAGTTGAGCACAGCTGAGTATTCAGGCAGAACTGCCCATGAGTTAATTATATTTACTGTTTTTCTTTCTCATGAAAAAGACAGAAATTCCATTCTGTACTCACCTCAGACAAAGGTCCTTGGGTGACTCAAAAGGGTAGTAATAATACTTTCACATAAATTGATTATGAAAACTTCAGTTGGCATTTAGCAAAGAAGACATGAAGGAAATAAGCCTCTTTTTTTTTTCCCTTGTTTCTCTATAGAGCTGATTACTGAATATCAATAAGCACAGATGAAATGTCTCAGAGGATTTTGGATTAAGCATAGAGAAGAGCCAGAGGTAAAGCCTCAATTTACTGCAATGTTCATTTTGCTCAGTTGTCTTTGCACAGACAACCAGCGAGCTTGTGAGATTTTAGCAGGTACCAAAAAAAATAAAAAAAAAAGAAATTTATTGCTATGTTTATGCTTACTGTAGTTCTTGCTATTGCTCTGTCTCCTTTGATGTCTGGAAATGTTATTTATTTTGTCTCTGGTATCAATACTGATCATAGCAGGCAGGCATCTTCTTCAAAAAAGCCATGTCTCAGCTGGCATTAATTGCTCTTCTCAATGGCAAAGTCAGCACAAAGGCCAAGGACTTCATAGAAATGAAACCTCAACCTCTGTCTGGTCACTTCTGGTCAGGGTGGAGGTAACAGGGAAAGATTATTACCAACTGCATGGTACTTGTTCTGCAGATAAATTGAGAATTTCAATCTTCTGGGCTGTCAATTCAAAAACTTTTATGGACACTATACCATAAGAGAGAAAGAAAGAAAGAAATTATTGAATGTGCTTCTAGTAGCAGTAAAACCATTCCAGGTATACATCTCTGTCATTATCTATTTGCTTATTTGCCTTCTGCAGTTTTAAGCTTGATCATTTCAGCAATTATATTGCATAGCTTTATTACACCATTTCATTTAATGCATATGTGAGCTCAATATAAAATTTCTACAATAGAAAAGGTAAAATATTATATGCACATGCACGGTTCAACCCTGTCTGATAAAATGGGAAAAAAAAACCCCTCAAATATGCTTTTGCACATGTTGTGGCAATTCAAAGTACAGTAGTGCTTGGTTCTCAATGAAGTATAAAGTTGTGAGACTAACAGTGCAAGAAGTAAGAAGGAAACATGAATCTAGAAATTTT
The DNA here is from genome assembly GCA_013400515.1 of Erpornis zantholeuca. NCBI lineage: Eukaryota > Metazoa > Chordata > Aves > Passeriformes > Timaliidae > Erpornis > Erpornis zantholeuca. The sequence continues at coordinate 15,546 of VZTN01007650.1, forward strand.
GGCAATGCAAGTATGAAATGTGGCCACAGAGCATTCCACATTCCCTCTCCAGGGTGTTGGCAGAATAACAAGAAATCCCACCCATCAAAAAGTCAATTTGGACATTTGCAATGAAAACCTGGGACAGCTTATGGTTATACAAAATGAGATATTGATGTTATACTTAATGAAATACTAATAATCCTCTGGAGACTAGGAAATGTTAGGATTTTATCAAGGAATATCTTTGAACAAGACATGGAGAGTGGCTACAATAGTTCTCAAACTACCCAATTGTTTGTTTATTCATTTATTCAAAATAAAAGAGAAAATGTAATGAAATATTTTTCTTTTAGAGTAACAGTCTTTCTGGAATATGTTACAAAATCAAATAAGTTCATTTATTCAAGAGTTTTCTTCTCACTGAACACTTAGGGAACTTTGCTTCTAGACTTAGTATAAAAGATGAAAGCAATTACATTAAAAATTGCTGGTTGGCCTCCATGAGCTCTCATCTATTCCTCTGCTGTATCCCAAAGATTTTCTTTTCTCTACTTCCTTCTAGAATCTCAAATTGCTCTTTGCAGATGCAAATACTTTCACTGTTTTTCAACATAATAATGAAATCATATTTGTAATGACTATGAATTCATGTGGTCACAGATGTAATCAAGACCCTCAAAAAAAATCTACTTATCTGTCTAAATGGAAAGGACTTACCATTGGGATTTTTAGTTATAATAGTCTGAGCAGTATTCAGAAATACTATTTTTATGGAGAAAAAAATGTAAAAATCAGTATTTTTTGAATTCAAAACTATGTAAGTTTATGCACATTTATCTTATTTTTGCTTCTACCTACAAACTTCAGAGGTCTTGCAGAGCATGACTGAAAGAAAAAAGGTCAATATTCAAAATTAATAGAGAGAAAGCTTTATAAAAATATATCTTGTTTAAACTGAAAGAATTTTTTTTTTCAGCAATGCATTCAAACAGCTATTTTCACCATCTATTGCATTATTAATCAAATAATTAGAGCATAATTTCATATTGTACAAGTATCAAAAAAATACTTTTTTTCTCTTTCAGTGTTGCAGCAGATTTCTCTCTTTGAATATCTGGTGCTGAATAGTTTTTGGCATGAGCAGGTGGCTTTTATATATATCTATCAGTATAAAAATAACATCAAGAAATTAAATAAAACAGATTAAATTGTAATATGAATACATTAGAAATACTTCTTGTCTATATCAGAAATATGCTCCGATTCCAGCTAAAGGCAAAGAAAACCTATTTTTTAACATTTAAGAACTACACTAGACTCTAAAACTCATCACTATAACAACCATATAAAATGTACAATATGCACACACCTAAGAAAATGTACTGTACAATAATATTCTTTTTGTGTGTGTGCTCTGAGACTATGAATAATCAACTGAAGAATCCCATAGGCAGTCACTGCTTCCTATAGATAATGAAGTTTCATCTTTTGATCAGAATCATCAAAGCTCCAGGACAAAGTATCAGGGCTCCAGGAATGCTGTAATATGGATGTTCAAAATCACAGCTTTGTATAAATTGCCTACTGAGGAAAACACTTAAATAATTGAGGTGTTTTTCAAAACTTAGGTCAGAATCTCCAAGGGATTTTTAGCAATGGCTGCTACTTTCTGTAACAGGTTTTGAATTCAGTCTCAGGGACTGATATTATGAGATTTTTCTTCCTGCTCTGCCAGAATATCCTTCAGGAGCAATGTATATCACAGGGATTGTTTTCTGAGCATGATAGATAGTCTTCTGATTTATCTGGATGTTTAGATTTCTTCGTCCTTTGCTGTGTTCAGTCACAAGAAGAATTCTAGAGCAATAGCCATTTGTCACTGCTGTGACAGTACTGAAGCCACCAGCTCTAAGAATAAAGAATATCCCAATGCTCCCATACCCTTCATCCCTGCAAGCAGTGCTGGCAAAGAGCACATATGTGGCACGGTGGCATTGATGCTCAATGTCCTCAGCCCCACAGCTCACAAGTGTTGAAAGATCCCTACAACCAAGCACCAGTCCCAGAACTTATTTTTGTCACCTGGAGCATGGTGACCCACTTCTGACTCCCCTGTCTATGGTCCTGGCCATGCAGATCCAGCTCAGAGACACAGGTTGCAGAGTAGAGCTTCTTGGTGTGCACATTCTTCCAATACAAAATCATCAGTGATGATTTTATCACAGGAAGGAAGAAAATATCATTTTTCCACATAGATTTCTGATCTGATTTTTTTCCAATACACAGTGTGTGGGAGTTTTATCCCTCACATCTGTCAGAAGGGCAGCAGTGAAAAGTTTTAATAGCATCTCTCAGCCACTAAGACAACTCTGTTTCAACCCTCTGTGCAAATGCTTTGGCAACAATGTCTTAAAACTTATGACATGTTCTTCTGGGTTTTATTCTGTGATTCTATTCCATAATTTTCTTTATTATTAAGATTAAAGTCAGTGGCCGTTTATTTTGAGAATCTGAGATATTTTGTGATTTCCCAGAAGTGGTGCAAACAGGTGAGGCATATCTTTCATTTTATCACTAAATCCATTAGAAAAAAAATTAGAAAACATCTTTTACAATATGCTTTCAACTTTTCTGTATGTTAGAAAATGAAAATAACCTTTTTTTCTACAAAGAATAGTGTACAAACCTACATTCTTCAGCCAGTAGTGTTGCTCAATGGACAAAGGCAGAAATTTGTAAACTGAAGGTGTGAGGACTAGGAACAGTCAGATTAGGATTCACTACTTTGTAGAAAATTTAAGAAAAAATATTAACTACTTAATAAAGAATGCTTTTTCTTTCCCCCTTTTTTTTTTTTTCCTAATTATTTTTTTTATTTCAAATAGGAATAAAAGACAGATGAAGAAACAAGGGAAAGCTTAAAATAGTGTTTCTATTTGCCTGGGTACCATTTTTAAAGCACACCAAATGATCATGAAGAATTCCAAGGCTTTCGTGGAGGTACCAAAAAGATGCTTAGAGAGGTCCATTAATTGTTTTCAAAGCTGTGTGCTACTGACAACTCACAAAAGTCTCAAAATCAGCTTCCAGCACACTTGTAAAATATTTGGAAGCAAGAGTTTCGTGTCAGCTTTTTCTTGATAACAGGTGGTTGAAATGTAGTCTTTAAATCTTTAATGTAGTCTTAAAATCTTTCATTTCCATTATGTACGTTTGTAATCTTTTAAGAAACTCCTGTATTCTTTTTACAGTTTTTATAAGCTCCTCAGTGCCTTGCTATTTCTTACTCTTGATACTTCATAATACAATTTGCCTTCATGAGAATAAAAGAAGTGCCATACATGATTAAATCAAAGTTTCACCCAACTTGGAATACCATGTCTGACATTGTCAATTAGTGTATACTTAGGGAAAAGCACACTAAACAGGACAAGTATAACATGATTTTCCCTTGCAAAACCTCTGCAATAAGATTATGTTTAGCACAAGGAGATCAGTAGCAACATTGTAACACTTGTACCTCCAGTGCACATGCCCAGGAAGATAAACAACAGTTTTCTTATCTGTTTCAGAATAGCATAACCTTTTAAAGGGCAAAGAGCATCTCATTAAAATCTCTAGGAAAAAATATTTGGAAACAAAGTTACTCATAAGTGATCTTTAATTTTCTTCCTTCAGGAGTCAATATATAAAAAACCATTATTCAAGTAAGTGGCAATTTAACAATAAATCATATGAGGATGAAGGAGTTACCCATTAATTTAGTCAGAGAAAAAGTGTTAAATGAGACGCAATTAACCTGGTCACTTACATCCCAATTCTGCATTCATGATTCTGTAAATCTGCATCTGTTCCAGCAGTGGTTAGCTGAAATAAATAAAAGAGTTTGTCTTCTTTAAGTATATGCAATACCTATTTCCTACTGCTTCATCTGAGTTATAAACTGGCACTGGTTATTAAAGTCTTATATAAAACAGACTTAAATTCAAATTGAGTGTTGTTCTCCATTTAGAATGAGACAAATTTCTTTTCGACTATGAGTATTCCTAGATGCAGCAGTATGAAACTTTGATTTCATGAGATGACAGAATTATTTCATTCCATTTTGCAATGAAGCCTCCAGATATTAAAGTTTTCAGAGGCAAATCTTAAAATAAGGTTATATTTCATTTTGATTAAACATTGAATATAAACAATGTTGAAATATTTTCTTCCATTTTTGAAACCTTTTTTTTTTTGAGGGACAATGTGCCTCAATCCAGTTTAAAGAGGATATTTTCTTCACCTATTCTGTTTCTTGTTGCTAGTAGAAAATACTGTATTTAGAATTAAATTTCTGATAAACTCTTTTCTCTCTGTTTCTCTTATTTTTCATTCCTATCTAAATACTACAAATCCAAAGTCTGCCGTCCTTTACCACCCCCCACGTAAGGAAAACATTACTTTGGTTTGACACAAGAGTGTCAGAACAGGGATGTGGAGAGTAAACAGGCATGTCTGTTTGAGCAAAGGTGGCAAGGGATGATAGAGTTAGGAGCTAAGGCTGCAGACTAAACGAGGAAGCAGCTTGCTTAGGAAATTAGGCACAGAGACAGTTTCGCCTTATTTTAAAAACTGTCCAATAGCCTCTGCACAAATTCCTGGGGATCATAAGTTTGTTTCAGTCAAGTCTTCTTTTTCCTGCAGCAGTCGGTGACTGACTATCTTGGGAATTATTTCCTGATTGCTCTGGAGAAGGCCATCCCACAGTTAGGCAATAGCTCACTGCAATGGGTCTCCTTAGCTTGAGAAAACTGGTATGCAAGGTTTAGAAAATCTTTGATGGAAATAAGAAATTCGAGGAGATAAATGAAAACACGGGGAAAATCAGTGTGAGTTGGAAAAAAAAAAAGGCAGTTCATATTGGTGCATAAGTCAGTAACTCTCCTTGTAATATAATCAGGTATTCTAGGCAAAAAGAAAGCACTGAAACCAATGGTTAGGTTTTTCTTATATCTGGCTAACGAATGAAATATCTAATTAGGATTCTTAGTCAATGCTGTCTTAATTGACTAATACATCATTCTGTTAACACTAATGGTAAATTAAATATGCTTGATCGATATTCAAACAATGAATTCTGGTTAATTGACATTGATCTTAATGGCCATTACTTTAAAATATTAGCTGATGTACATCCACAACTGTAGGGATTACATATTACAATATTAATTTTCAGGATATAATTTGCAAGAAACATTAGGGAGTAGTTAGTGAGCTTTCCTTATATATGAAGAGGAATTGCAACCAGTCATCCCAGAAAATAAAATTAAATTATCCTCTTAAAAATTATATATTATTTTCTTCATTACATTGTTTTTCCTTTTCCTTTAAAGTGACTACTCTGAAAAACTAAAGACTTCTAAATCATAATTTACAAACTCTGTTGAATTTTGCTCACATATAAAATTAATTAAATGGATTAATGAAGAAAAACAATTGCAGTAAAATGCAAGTAAGTACCAACAAAGAAAGGTGTAGACAAAGGAATTGAGAAAAGATACCCAACTGTTGGGTGCTGAAGACTGTTATTGCTTTCTGGAATGGAAGTTGGAGTCATTTATAATGGAATTTCCAAAAGGGAATACCCACAATTAATATCTCATTTTCTAGGTGTTCGAGAAAAGTCAGCTTCAATGAAAACAATTTCCAATGGGTGATCCCTAGGACTTTCTGAAATCCCTAACACTAATTATTTTATTGTTAGGAAAGACAAAAATATTACTGATTTCTAGTTTAAGTTTTGGTCTTGTTTCATGGTGACTGATGGAATCATGGCCTGAGAAGTCACCTGATATTTATTTGTACCCTTTTATTTAGATCACTGCAGCAGGTAAATTCTAAGAGTTCACCATTATTTTAGTTAGTGTTTTACCTTACCTTCTTGTGAGGATTTTTTATTGTATATATAAACATATACAGATATGCTAAGACTCATTAATTTGATGAATATGTCATGTCTAGTGTGTCATGTCTAGGGGACATCTCAAAAAGCCTCACAAAATAAGTGATAGTCCTAATGAAAATGAAAATTAGGACCATTGTTCAACTTGCAAAGCAGTCTTTCAACTAATAAGTAATGAATAAGCAGAAAACAGCTATATGAGAATTGAACCTGGAGTGAGTTGGCAAGTATTTGACTAAATTAACCCCACTTTGGCCCGAGGATAAATCCATATTTGGGAATACAATGATCTAAAACTGCTAAAATAAAGAGAAGTATTTGCTAGCATAAGTGAAAGTATACATTAACAGAACCTCATCTGATACATTGAGAATTCAATTCACATTAGAGTTCAATGCTTTTAATTTTCTCCTGAAGCACTGAAACCTGCAACTGAAGTTAAATGGAAACCTTCACAGAAATCCCACGTAGCAGCTCAGCAGTTACAGGTACCTCTTACAGCAATAAAACCATTATCTTGACTTCTACATTTTCCTTTCTGTCACCTCATATCACAGCAACCTCAGACCAGCAGTAAGCTACTAGGCAGTAACAGGGGAAGCCAAGGTTTGATCTCCCATTTTGCCACAGATTTTAAATGTCACCTTTGGCAAGTCAATTTGACTTCATCCAAATTCACAAAGTCATCAATGCATCAGAATTTCAGTTGACTGCAGTGAGAAACAGGCTTCTAAATATCTCTCTAGATCAGAGGTTACTGAATCCAGATCTGGGGTCTCCAGCACAGGAAGGACATGGACCTGTTGGAGCCAGTGCAGAGTATGGCCACTCAGATGGTCACAGGGTTAGAACACCTCTCCTATGAAGACAAGGCTGGGAGAGCTGGGATTCTTCATCCCAGTGAAGAGAAGACTTTGGGGTCACTCCACTGCAGCCTTCCAATACCTAAGGGGGGCCTGCAAGCGAGATGGAGATGGACTTTTTACAAAGGCAGGTAGTGACAGCATCAGGGAGAATTGCTTCAAATTGAGACTAGGATTCTATTTAATATTAGGAATAAATATTTAACTGTGCGGGTGGTGAGGCATTTGAACAGGTTCCCAGAGAAGCTGTGGGTGCCCAATCCCTGGAAGTGTTCAAGGCCAGGTTGGATGAGCCACCTTACCTAGTGGAGTGGCAGGGGAGTTGTGTTAAGATTCAATTATTATTAAGGCTCTTTAGAAATTCCTCTGCCCATATTAAGGTGCAAACCAGAACATATGCCAGTGACAATAATATGGATTTTATTATATAGTAAATACAAGAGAAAGAGAAAGGAAAGGAGTAGATAATAGGTGGGGGGGACAGGAAGAGTGACAGGGACAGAATAAGGAAAATATCACCACTCTGTGGCTCCCAGAGATGTTCTGTTGATCCTCTCCAGCTGCTCTTCTAGGTGGAGAAGGTCCCCCCAAAGGTGCAGAATCCCCTGGGTTTATATCCCCTGGAGCCAGGTGGCAATGTCCAGCCATGTCCCCTGGGGAGGGGACAGTCTCTCACAGCAGACTCTGGGTCTGTTCCATCACATGCAGCCCTGGGGTGCCAGGCCCAGCACTTTGGGGGTCTTGGATGGATTGTGACTCCCCCTCAGCTGTCTCTCACGTGAGAGTCCCGTGGATGTGGTCTCTGGGGTTGGGGTTCCACAGCTGGGCTGGTTTGTGTAAGGGAGGATGAGTGTTCAGTGCCTCTGGCCAGAGGTTACACCACACACCTGAAACCTCCTCCTCCCCCCTCGGCTGGGGGAGTCTGTGTGAACCTGGCTTCTGTGAGCTGTGCTCTGCCCCCACCCCAAACCTGGCTTCTGTGAGCTGTGCTCTCCTGTACCCCAAACCTGGCTTCTGTGAGCTGTGCTCTCCCCCACCCCAAACTCGACTGGGATGGGAGCTGGTGGCTTTGGCCTTTTGTGAATGCAAACCTTTCCCTCAGCCTCTGGTGACTGAACAATGGGTTTCCCTTTATCTAAACAGCAGTTTGACTTTCAGTTCAAAGTTCTTCAAGGAGGTTTCTCTGGTTATAGCTTCTTTATAGTGAGCAAAATTTTATATCAATGTTTGAGGCATGAACTATTTTCAGTCTCTGACAGGTTGGAACTAGATGATCGCTAAGGTCCCTTCCAAACCAAACCATTCCATGACTCTGTGATCTGACTCCAGTACTGCTGTTATGCCTGTTGTCTGCAGTTCAAATTAGAACTCACATCAAAATCTTTATAATATTCACATTGCATTCTTTTAGGCCTTGCAGACCCATCAGCTGACTTTACAATCAAAAATTTAAGCTCTAAAGAAGTTTAGAGAGTTGTGACTTTTCTCCTGTGACACTTAACCTGTGTAGTTACTAAGAATGGGGGTGACCTATGTGCACCAAAAGTGGGTTTATCTCCATTCCTTCTAATACTCTGTCAGTCAGATGTAGATGTCGCCTTCTCTTCTCCACACTCGCAGGATTTATGCCCTGCTTTGTTGTTAAGCTCTAGTCGTTTGGGTTTGTTTTATTTTGAGTTTTTTTGATGAAGTAGGGTTCATGAGTATGGCCTATTGACCATAACTCACTGAAATAAATTTCTAATTTGTTCAGCCCCCTAATGAGCTTGAATTCTAACTGTGTGATAACTCTTTATATTGTCAGAGACATCCCTGACACCTGATACCCAGAAAGCTATTACCTGGGAGCATCATGTTGCTTTAATGGTATAATCTTATACTGTGTGTCAAAGGAAACTGGAGAGGAGAGCCATTTTCACGGATGCATAGAAGCCACCTTTTAGCACAGGTGATCCAAATCAGCTCTTGATAATGAAGCTCTGAACCCACTGTTATTCATCATATATTTTGAAGAGTATAAACACATATTAGTTGTTAGTTCCACTGAACACACAGGTAGGTTCAGCTCTGCATCTATGTTAGAAGAACAGCTGAGTTTTCAGCTGTTGTGCATTTATGGGCATAAGTGATGTGAAAGATCTGAGGACTATAAGGCAGGTACAATCATCTCGAGGTGTCAGCCTCAGAAACCCAAACCTCAACTCAAGCAAAGCTACTAAAGGATGTTTAAAGTCTCAGTGAGAGTTGGGAGCACAGGAAAGTAGACACACATAAGAACACACGCACACATGTACATAAACATACAGCCTACCTTGTTGGCCCTGTGAAAAGATTGCTAGAATAATGGCAGCTGCTTTAGCTGTCCTGAGACAGATGGTATCTCAGGGCAGCTAAAGCAACAATTAAAAAAAATGTAACAGAGCATCAGCTCTAGATACACTTCGCAAAGTAATGAATGCTGTTGCAGAACTTCAGCTAATTAAAAGGGATTCAAAACCAGCTATATCTTGTTTTGTACCCAGCAATATGCTAAATATGGACACTGCCAGACCAGCTGAAGCAGAAAATGTCAACAGTAAAGGCTCTCGGGTCAACACTTTGCAGGGAAAGGGCACTAACACAACAAAAAAATAAACTAGCATGCCCAATATGCATGTAATAAAAAAGATAAATGTTGTAAAAACCATTCTGAGACAACTCTTTTCTGTGATTTTATTTTTTGGATTAAAGCATTACCAAATCTTGCAAACTGCACAGGTAAAGTATAGTGAAGAAAATTGTGTTATTTCAACCATTCATGGCTGAATTGATCTGACCTACTCACCAATGAACCTTGGTTTTAAGATTAAAAGAGCTGAAAACAGTAAAGAATCCAAGACTCTGATTTCAGGGTCTCAAAAATACAACTATTTAGATGGAATTTGTACACTGGAATACCCTCAGAATCGGTCTTAGAGACACATACCTTAAAGTGTTGTGAAAGATTTCATGGAAGAAAGATACAACATAAAGTGCTTACCTAGCAATTCTCAGTGAACTTTTCCATCAAAGTGTTCATTGGATACCATAAGTGTTATGACGGAAGGAAGGAAGGAGGGAAGGAAGGAAGGAAGGAAGGAAGGAAGGAAGGAAGGAAGGAAGGAAGGAAGGAAGGAAGGAAGGAAGGAAGGAAGGAAGGAAGGAAGGAAGGAAGGAAGGAAGGAAGGAAGGAAGGAAGGAAGGAAGGAAGGAAGGAAGGAAGGAAGGAAGGAAGGAAGGAAGGAAGGAAGGAAGGAAGGAAGGAAGGAAGGAAGGAAGGAAGGAAGGAAGGAAGGAAGGAAGGAAGGAAGGAAGGAAGGAAGGAAGGAAGGAAGGAAGGAAGGAAGGAAGGAAGGAAGGAAGGAAGGAAGGAAGGAAGGAAGGAAGGAAGGAAGGAAGGAAGGAAGGAAGGAAGGAAGGAAGGAAGGAAGGAAGGAAGGAAGGAAGGAAGGAAGGAAGGAAGGAAGGAAGGAAGGAAGGAAGGAAGGAAGGAAGGAAGGAAGGAAGGAAGGAAGGAAGGAAGGAAGGAAGGAAGGAAGGAAGGAAGGAAGGAAGGAAGGAAGGAAGGAAGGAAGGAAGGAAGGAAGGAAGGAAGGAAGGAAGGAAGGAAGGAAGGAAGGAAGGAAGGAAGGAAGGAAGGAAGGAAGGAAGGAAGGAAGGAAGGAAGGAAGGAAGGAAGGAAGGAAGGAAGGAAGGAAGGAAGGAAGGAAGGAAGGAAGGAAGGAAGGAAGGAAGGAAGGAAGGAAGGAAGGAAGGAAGGAAGGAAGGAAGGAAGGAAGGAAGGAAGGAAGGAAGGAAGGAAGGAAGGAAGGAAGGAAGGAAGGAAGGAAGGAAGGAAGGAAGGAAGGAAGGAAGGAAGGAAGGAAGGAAGGAAGGAAGGAAGGAAGGAAGGAAGGAAGGAAGGAAGGAAGGAGAAGAAAAGGAGGAAAGAAAGAAAGAAAGAAAGATGTAGATTATTTCAATTTTTTTCTGACTCTCTATGTGATGTTGCATAATTGGTATGCCAACAGGGAAGGAAAAATGAGGGAAAGAGAGTGGCCTGTACAGTGGGAAAAGTGGGACAAGAGTAGAAAGAACAAGAATGTAAGACGTTTAGTGATATGCAAAGAAACTTTGTTAAAGAAATCTCAAGGTTTCAGTGCTCCAGTTTCACGAACAGTGGAAGAAGAGTGAAGAAAATCTGCACTCTTAAATCTATTTAATTCTGCATATCCTTTCCATGAGACACTCTAGCCTTGAAAAAGCCTGCATTATTTTTCAGAAACCATCCTTGCTCTTTTATCAAATATAAATACAAAGAACATGTCATATCCTGTACATTTTCTGTATTCTGGCATTGGTGTCTTTATATAATTTTATTGCCTGACACATTTTTATATAAGACCATTTGGTCTGTTTTTTTCTGGATTTCATAACGCTGCATCTATGGCAAGGTATAGGCAACAACTGATTTAAACACACACATCATTGTTTCCAGGAGTACTTTTGTTAACACCATATTAATTCAAACGAAAAGACTGAACCCCAGCACAACTTGGCTTTTTTAATCAAAATGACATCATAGCTGCTTTTCAGTTGCACAATTCGAATAAATAAAAAAGTCTGCTACTGGCCTATTTATGACTTGAGATTGGCCTTAACTTCAACATCTAAAGTTTAGTCATCTCATTAAGGCTAGATATCTAGCTATATCTATATATACATCTATATCTGTAGGCACAAGACAAAAATAGTTAGGGTGTCCCCATTGGATATGATAATCTGTCCCTTGGACAGATGTTTTCTCAACTGAGTATAAAACCAGCTGTGATAACTGGTGGAGTTAAGACTCCTAGATATAGTTAAGAGAAGTTAATTTTATGTTTGGCATTTGTCTTATTTGCATATCTGACTGTATTTTCCAGATCTGTTGGGTATCAGTGCTTACACATTGCATCCATGGCTTGGGCTCTCCTACTAGGAGTAAACAACAGCATTCAGACACAACAGAGAGATCCAAGGGGAATCTTAACCTTTTCTTAGTCATGTGTGTGCAAGTATATTGTTATTTATCAAGAAAAGTTTTAAAAACATAAATAATCATACTGAACTGGACACCGAATTTCCCTTGCATCTCTCATTTGTTTTTCTTTTGTGTCCTCCATGTGGTGAACCCACCACCAATAAAGTAGTGTCTGCACATTATTTCACAAATGTGAAGTGTTTCTTACCCGTGAAATAAAGTTTAAAGAAAAATATAAATAGGATCAGTCCCTTAAAACTATATCAAAGGGAAAAAATACAAACACCATGAAAGAAAATTTAAAACTCCTTAAGCTGAAATGTCTAATTAACCCATTGCCCTTTTTTATTTGGATTGGAATTGAGTAAAGAAAAAGTATTCAGAGAGGACAAAAAGTTGCTGACAGTATTATGATCAATAATAGTTTTTCCTGCTATCGACAGAGCTGTACATAAATTTTTAAAAAATGAAACTGAAAAAGTAAAAGCAAAAATGTAATAGAGCTACAGAACTTAGCCTAGTGTCTGTGTGTATCAAAAGATTAATACTTGCAGCAAAAAGATCCCTTTCTAAACAATTTGAGTTGCCCTAGGAACCAGGATTCCCTTATTCACAAGCACAAATTTGCCCTATTTGATTTGCTGCCTTCTCAGGAGTTGATAACAATTTTATTTAATCAAATTGAGCACCTCACAAAATCCAGCCTTTCAAACACTTTCGAAGTTTAGGTTCCTTATTGCAGATAATTTTTATTACTCATTATATTTATTATAGGATTAACCCTCAGCATTAGTTACAGCGCTCAAACATTGAGAAGTACGAAATACCTCTCAGAAAAAAAATTCAGGAAAGACTAATTTTGAAGATGGATCTATGAAAAATAGGAAGACACAAAAGAATTATGTGTTTTATCACTTCATTTTTTTTATGATGGGCAAATTTGTTGGATACGGGGGTTTTGTATTTCTCTTTTCCTTTTCTCTTTTTTCCTTCTCTTCTCTTCTCTTCTCTTCTCTTCTCTTCTCTTCTCTTCTCTTCTCTTCTCTTCTCTTCTCTTCTCTTCTTTTTCTTTCAAAGCAAGAGCCTGTGGTAAATCATTCTCTATATGTCACTCTTTACCCTTTATTTTAACCAAATAGGACAACAGATGTTGGATCCGAAACAACTTAATGACATTGAAAATATTTCTTGTTTCATACTGGTTTTATAAAAGACCAGTTCTCTAAGCAACAAAATAGAACAAAACAGTCCTATTTAATTTCTTTTTCTTTCCAAGTTCACCACATTCTGCCTCAAAAGAGTATATTCCAGATAGGACAGACCAGAGTAAGCAAGTGATGGATCTGTTAATTTTAACACAAGATTGTTACATAGAGTCTGACTGCAAAGTTTGAAAGTGGATGGTCATACAGGATGTTCCTGCTAGCTCTTTGTCCCAGTGTTTCAATCGTTTAACCTCAATTTCAAGCAATTACTCTTCATCTTACAAAAGTCCTTTCAGTATTGTCTCTCATTTCATTTTTCTTTTCAGCAAGTATATTTCCTTCTTAGCAATTTCCCCTTGGTTCCCATTAAAAAGTTCCCAAAAATATTCTATCTGATCTCTAATCTGCTTGGAATGACATGAAACTTGTAAACTCTACATCTCTCTCTCTCTTTATTTCAAAGTATCCTATGAAGAATTATTGGGAATTAAAGAGCATTCTTCTTTGAAAAAAAATCTAATTTAAATATATATTCTTTTGAGATCAAATTCATCATTTGAGAGTGCTGCTTATAAGAAATGTGGCTGATATAACAGGTTGGATCCCAGACAAATCTTTTCACATTTTCTCAAATAGGAATCAGTGATAATTGAGTCCAAGTGTGAAGTTGTGTAAAAAGACTGTAATAGGAGCAATCAATCCACGGTCTCAGCATGAAGGCAACCTGGCATCATTCATGCCTTCTGCAAGATTAATCATGCAAATTGTATGCTCTCCTCTTTATTATCATTCTCTTGAGACTTCCCCAGTGTTGAAAAAATACACAAAAGTTTTGCCAGTAAGCTTAGAACCACTGAATTAATATGAATTGAGCAAATTGACTGGAAGTGACTTCAATATTGACCAGTACTTCATGAATTTCTCCCTTTGATTACTTCTTGGAAAAGAACCAGGAAAAAAAAAAAAAAGGTTGTTGTAGGGTACAAAGTAATTAAAATATAATCATTATTCATTAAATAAATGAAATGTGTGCTTGAGACAGAGATGGTGCCTCAGACAGGATGCTTAACTAATGTGTTGTATCCTGTGAGCTTAATTTGGCTGCACTTTGGTAATTCTGAAGTAGCCCCATTGAGTTTCTGAGTTTATTCTGAGTTTCCTATAATGTATGTGGGGAGCAGATTTGTGTGTCCTGATGTCCTGATGTAGCAGCACCAAATTTTACATTCCTTAGAGATGGTCAGAACAATGGGTGATCTCTTCGCCACTGCTCCATATACGCATAATTCTTTTCTAATATGCATCATCTGTTTTCCTCATATTATCTTGCCTCAAGTTCACCTAAAATGTGAAGCATTCATGTCTATAATTCCTCACAGAACAAATGGAATAGTCTTTTAATCAGTTACAACACAAAATTGATTTTCTTCATAATTCCTATTGCAAATTTTAATCTTTCCTCTCCTAAGAATATAAGCCACAAAATAAATATAATGTCTTTAGAGAAGCATCAGAATCTTGCAAGAGCATTTCCCTTTTCTGCAGCTGCTGCACATAGCTAATGCCCTCTCTCAAAACAGAAGAAACATGGTGTGGGGTGTTACAGGGATGTTTCCTCTGACAGACTTTGGGGCCATGTCCCAGTCTCTGTAACCCCCCTGGTGCTCTCTGTCCCAAGACAGTGGATGTGCTTTCCTTGTCATGTGTGGGTTGAGACCACAGCAAAGTCGAGCATGTAACCCAGACACACACACAAAGGACACAGACATGGACAGGTTCTCAGACTGCCAAAGGCAAGGTGCTGCCTGTAACAGCACCCACATAAACATGACTCATTAAACATAGACATATGGACATATATAGCCATACAGACAGTCAAGCTCCCTTTCTCTCCTCCAGCTGTTGAGGATGGTCACTAACGTAGCCACACGCTTTTATTTCTCTAGGTTCCCAAGCATCCACACATTTGCAGGGTCTCCATGTACTGGCAGGGCTTCTCTGTCTCTTGGGCAAGAGGCCTGGATCCCAGGTGCTCTTACTCTCCACATGGCTCTCTCACTCACTAGTTGGTCCAGCATGAGGTTTGCTGGTAAATTACACTCACATACTCCCATGCACACCAGGTTTGAGGAGGATGCAAAGACTCTGGTAACCTCTACCAGCCACCAAGTACACAGGACCCACAGTCCTGCTCCAGCTGCTGTCACTGAGCCTCTCCCTCACTTTGTTCACCTCAGTTTCCCCAGTAGTTACACCAGTCCCACCACCACAGCTGGGGTTGACACCTCCACTGGCTTCAGTAGCTGACACCACAGGCCACAGGGCACCTTGGTCTGACTCCCCTTGCTGGCACCAAATCCACTCACATAGGTCTCTGCAGTAGCTGGCAATGAGCCCACACACAGAGTTACTTAAAAAATTATTTAATGAGGAAGTGGGACAAAGTGCGGTGATCCAACACCAGGTTTAGTCAGAGAAGTGTGCTGACCAGCCCCAGTTTAGACACGTCAAGTTCCTTTTGTATGCCTTTTTGCCAAATTTTCCCTTTGTTCCACCCTATACCTTTTGCCTTAAGAGTTCTTTCAGAAGTTTTGCATTGTCACACAAGCTGCTCTTGTATGACCCAAATCCTCATGTTCTTTGTGTTTCTCCCCTCATATCAGTACAAGGTTCAGGTTGTGCCTCTTCAGTGCTGTGCCTGCAGTTTCTTGGTGGCCCAACAATCACCACTTACCACTTCTTCCTTTACTTTTGATTCCCTTTTGCATTGAAAAGTTTCCTGACTGCATGACTTTAACTTAAACACAGATGCTCTCATCCCATACGTATTCTTACCAAGTGGGTTGAGCCTGGTAAGGCAGCTAGATCCTATGGATAGCCTATGAAATTCCAAGGGCCAGATGGTTATTCTAAAAGAAAGAATACCTATTCTAAAAGAAAGAATTCTGTACCAAGAAAGCAATATATTGAGAACACCAAATTTTCCATTTCTTCATCCCAGCTGTCTTGAAAAGGAAGCAAAATATTTACTACATTGAAGGAGTAACAAGTATTTTTATAACACAAGAAACTTCTGGAGAATTCTTCAAGCACAGTTTCATTATCAACAAAGAATTCCCTGCTAAACATTAGGACAATGTGCAGGGCTGAAATAAAACCATTATTCTGACATATTTGTTACAGTTCTAAGTTTCTGTGGTGATGTTCTTGTTTTTAAGGTGGATAAATGCCCTGTGGTATGCAGTAATGCATAATTGATAAGTACATGTAAATAGTTATAGCAGAAACAAGTGGGCTCTTCCCTACAGAGGATTTTTTTCTCTATACCCTATGAAGTAAAGAAACATTAAATCTCTCTGTATGAATCAATTTCTAAAAACAGCTTCATACTTAAAGAAGAACAACTGAAGCAGTACAAACTTTAACTTAAGGGCCATATCAAACATAATTTATGTCAGAGACCAACATTCTCTTTAAAAAAATAGTGGTTTAATACTTGCTTGTGCTACTTTTTATTTCACATACATCAATAAGGGACAGCACAGGGAAAAAAAGAAATAAAACAAAAATAAACAAAAAATGTCACAGACAACATTCTTGAAAACAAGAAATTCGTTTATTAAATAGCAAAAAAGGTTCAATTCTGTGTGGAGTCTAAAATTCTGCTTCTAAATAAGTGGAAGTGAGATATAAATGTGGTTAGGGTTTTTCCTAGTGTTTGTTCTTCAAATTTTAGTTCTTTATATACTAGCAATTATTTTTAAGAAGTGTTTATTCAGGTTAGAGTCCATGGTTGCTCAAAATCAACCTCACATGTCTTCATTTAAATGTGTGCATTTAGTTCATCAGATACTTGTGTGCATCTCAGGCCTGTAGTTGCAATTTATAAGATTTTTGTTTTAGTGAAAAGGAGGTTCACATGCAGGTAGAACTCCTCAGAAACAGCTACAAGACAGGACAAGTGCAACAACCACAGGCAATCTGTTGTTTAATAAATGTTATAAAAATGCATGCTCTGATTAATCTGTCTACTGTGAGTTGTTTCTTTTATGATCCCTTGACTGCTACAACTTCCTCGGGCTTGATTAGGCTCAGACCAACCCACTGAAGCAGGCAGCTACCATGCTCACAGGTCATCAGTCCAGAGACAGCCCAGAAGATATGGAAAAGTGAAAAGGATCCTGCATTTAGAAGAGGAGAGAGAGAGATGCAGGATGGATTTGGCATGCTGTGCCCCTGGAACTGCGCAAGATGAACATGGAGACCCTTTGTAGAGCAGAAAAAAGGGTTGATATCATGATGACCATGGGCCTGTCATCAAAAGTGAAATGAAATACACAAGCAACGAAGAAATTAAAGTATGAGTTGGAGAGAGGTTACTAACACATCTTTTGAATTTTTATAATCTACTACCATAAATGAAAAATAATTGAGTTGAGGACTATGGTTTGCAGCAGAGTATCTTCTTGCAAGGGCTTGAATGCAAGCAAAAAAAAAGTACTAACAGGCTGCTTTCAGGAGTTGACATGTGCCTGAATGTTTTTTTTCTAAAAAGGGAATTAAGTGGTGAGGGAAGATGAGCAGAAAGGTCTGTCCAATGGAGTGCTGAGTGAGCCAGGTACACGTGGCAATGGCTAACCCTGAAGCAGAGCATTTGGCCTTGCATCCCAAGTGCTATTGTCTGAATATTCTGACATCTTGAAGGACAAAAGAACATCTCTATCATGGGTAGCCAGAGTCATACTAGAAAGAAAAAGCTACTCCTTGTCAAGGAAAAAGTTAAGTGAATCATTCAGAGTGGAAAATGAGAGAAAAACTTGCTACAGAGGTCTACACCAACCTCCTTATAATGAAGTAAAGGAAGTTACATATGGAGACAAGAAAAGAGGCGTAGACAAATGACCCAAAGTTTCATTTCTCTAAAATCTAATCAAAACATTTCACATGTATCTTACAATAATGATTTTTCATACTGGTGTATTTTGTGTCAGCGGTAACTCAATTGCCAGGCTGCCCTGAAGTTATTTTCAGACAAACCAGCACTAGCAGGAACAGCAACACTGATAACTTCACAAAGAAGTAGGTTTGACTTGTTTTATAGCCCAGTTTGGCAGGTCTAAATGTGAAAGCAGTCATTCATGAGTTAGCATTTTGAGGGTATGTCTCTCTGATGCAGACAGTGCTGAGCAAATCTGATAACCAGGGCATGTACAGTCATGAGAGGTAACAAACATCAGCTTGGGAAAAGTGCCATGTTAACATTTGTCCACTGATGCAGCACTCGAGTTGGGATCTTTCCAACAATTTTTGCTGAACTCTGTCATAGACATGCAATGGCCCATCTGTAATATAAAAATTTGGTGTAAACCCTATTTTGTAATTTTTTGATATTTTGTTGCAGTTGTTTGGTTCTTTTCCTCCATGTCCCAATCCCAGAGTTGGGCAATTTCTTGACAATGTCAGTTTTCATTTCTTGAAATAGCAATTAATGAACCATTTGCTCAAGAGGTTACACTGTCAGATAAAAAGAAGCTAAACTTTTTGTTTAAAAACAAATCTATTGATTTTAGGTTGATTTCATAATTTTCAAGAAGGTGCCTGGATTTATATGTCTAGCTAGAATTAGCAGTATTGTTCCTGTCCAGGTTATCAGACTAATTCTGTGTTTCAAAGTTTCATTCCTATGTTAACATGTAGTCATTTGTTGATGTTATTATTGTTATGGAAATGGGCTTAGTTTTTCTAAATTCTGGTGTCATACTATTATTTATACACTTAAATCTGTAGCAAAAACTGAGTAGCTAGTATTGACAAAGTTTGTAATGAACCTAATCCTATTGAAGGTCATTCTAGTCATTCTGATCATGAAGTTCGGAATTATGCCCTCAGAGGACCCCTAGAGAGTATGGATAGTTGAGGGAAAAGTCACAAAGAATTAATCAGAGAAGCAAAAGTAAAAACCTGAAGTTAAGGAAGCATGGAAAGGCTAAGCCTAGAGACAAATGAAAAGGAATGAGGGGAGGCAAGTCTCCAGTAAAAAGAAAAACAAAATCACAACCAGAAAATAATGATGTAGGAAATGGTATATTGAGCATGTTGCTGGCATACTGCAACAACTGTTGTATGACTCTCAAAAGATTCCCTCATACTATTGAAGGTTATGGCAAAACCTTTTAGAGTTTCTTGGTTATGAAAACACCACTCATGCATTCACAGGTAAAGCTGAATCCTATCTGCACTTCACTCAAGAAATCAGCCTTCTTGTCAAAGGCAAAGGATTTATTGTACCACCTATAAACAAACAGCTTGTAAAAATGGAAATTGTATGAATTTTCTTCTTTGTGAACTAGAGGTATTAAAAACAGGAATGAGAGGAAAAATTAGTACTTCAATAGTAATTTACCAGAAAAAAATATTGGGGTTTTTGAATGGGTTTTTACACAATTTAATTTTCCTTGATATTACTTAAGTTTTTTTCTTTTAACTTTCATCTTTGCTCTAAATCTAACAATAGTTTTCCTTTAAATTCTCTGGGCTTGTGACTATTGCCATTGGATACTAATATTTGTAGTGGTGATACTCATGATAGTAATGTTAATAACAGTATTTAAATACTTTTACAACAGAGATTCAAATCCAAAACCAATTTTAACATCTTTAGCCTTCAGATATTTGAAGATACCCAAATTTAACAAAGCGAAGATAATTGGCAGTCATTTCAAGAGCTAATACCACTGTGTTCTCTTTCTTCAGAAGCTAGCACTGATTGTTTTTCCAGTTTGTCATCATGAAGAATAAAACATACAGTTTAATAACACTGCCAAACCTAAGCACTGGGAAAAGCAAAACAAAACAAAACAAAAATAAAAAAATAAAAGCCCCAACACTGGCTTAAAATGATGGGATACCTAGATTTATTTTTATATTTCTCTTCTTTTTTTATGTTTCTTATCAAGTGTTGTCACATTCACATGACACGGAAAAAATATGATGTCTTTTTTCTGTTACTGGAGAGAGATGAAATTGTCATCACAAAGTTCATGTGGATGGGAGGTTATAGAAAAACATAAAAATTACTGAGAAAATTGACAATATGGGATGTTGAACCAGTGAATCTCTTGGACAGCTAGAAACATTTAGAGTTTTGCAGTTATAATCTGAAATTGTTTGTCTGTGGGAGGACCACAAGGGAAGGACTCAGAGATACCAGTGCTCTCACCTCACCCAGGAGCCTGGTGCTGGCTCTTCGAAGGCTGGTGGCCAAACCACAGTAACCTCCTGCCCTGCTTTTGGAGCTGTGGGAGTGAGTATTGCTCCTGGATTTAAGCACATTCTTTGGCATTTAGCACCAAGTGAACTGTATTAGCCTGGGCAGAGGAAACCAGTGCAGCACAGCCCATTCTTGTCAGATAAACAGAGGCTTTTTCTCAAACTGCCCCATGTCCCAAAACACTGTCACACCAACCTGCTTCTGAATAGAATACGTTCTGGTTGATGACAGCTCTTCTGCTGAACTGTTAGAGCTGGAGTTTCTGCCCTTTTTTCCACCTTCCTTCTCTGGAGCCCACCCACACCTTGCCCATATACCATGTCATGCATAGCTGTGATACTCTCATGCTGTACCTTCTCTGATCTTTGTGCTGTATCTTCTCTCATTCCAGAACTGCTTCTGTTCTGTTATTTCTACTTGTTCACTACTTTCCCAGAAAGGTGACAGATGACATCTTAGAGGTCTTTTACCTTGTTTAATCCATTCTATGTCAATACACAGAACATGTATAATGTTGGCAAACATACACAGTACAGGTGAGACATGCCAGATCTAAATGTAGCTATTTGTAATACTCAGAAACAAATGATCCAAGTGATCCTTGTGATAAACCTGTGCTCCTCTGTACCGTTCTGTCTGGTAGATGCAGGAAGAAACTGTGCACTGTATCACAGCGTCTCATATATAATCCCTTGAAAGTAGCAAGCTGTAAACTCAAAAAGGGCAAATTTCCTTCCTTTTACATTTCTGGTAATATGCACCAAGTCTCATGGCTTTTGCTCTTCCCATTTAATTTGTTTCTTATAAACTAGTGTTCAGGTATATCTGTATTCTTTAGAGGAGGATTACTCTGAAAGCCAGGCTCATCGGCAGGACCAAAGAAGTAGTTTACATGCCCAGGGCTAGGAAGCCTGGAAGGCAGGTACATGAAATCAGTGATGCATGGGAACCAGAGATCCTGGGTATGTCATTGCAAAGCCTAGCTGACAAGAAGATGCAAAAGATGAACTTTCAATGGATAGACAGTCACATCGATGTACATCACTGCATTGATATCTCATAATTAGATAAAGGTAAATCCTAGGAGTTCTCACATGATTGGGAACCCATGCTGACATTGCCTAAGCAAAAATGTCTTCTAATGCCTTCAATTGCAGGCTTAGGCATTGGACCTAAAAAGTCTCTGTCATTGTAATGGTTGTTCCACAGGTGGAAAAGAATAATAATAAAAAAAATATTAAGGAGGCAAGGTATTGTCCAAAAGAAATAAAGTGGAAAACTTGCTCCTGAGCAACAGAATAATATCAATTTGAAAGTTTTCAATGTAGAACAAGTAAAAGGACTTGGAGCTGGAAATCTTTTTTATATCTTCTGTCATTTGGCTCAATTAATAGCTAGGATGGAAACTGGAGGCTGCAGGGACCACCATGAATATGTGGATAAAATGTCTTATTGATCTAGCCATGCTTCTCATGAAGAAGAGTTTAATGCATTGATATACCCATAAGAAAAGGGTATTGGATTTTTTAAGCCTGCACTGCACCTGACAGGATGACAATTTAAGAAACAGATAGCAGCAGTGATTAACATCTCTCTAAGCCACTTTTCAATATGTATCCTCCACATGAAACCATATGAATGAAATAGATTTTTATGAACTGTATAAAACCATGCAGAACTGTACAATTGTGATCACATGCTCAATAGATGGCAATTCCCATATCAAGCACTCTCTTCTATTTCTAGTTTTAATTATTTTTCAAGAACAGAGAGGATAGAGGGTAATCAGTGAAGTTGCCGTTTATACTTACACTCACACCCTTTTCTTTCTAAAAGAGAAACTAGACCAACAGAGACCTGGAAATCATATCTAAGTCAAGGGAGAATAAAATACCTCCTTTCTCATTATTTCTTCTGAAGAGAATTTCTTCTGAAGTAGTGATGAGGCTGTTAGAATGAATTCTTTCATCTGGAGAACAGCAGATTTCCTATCAGCACTTATATCCTGCTTAATTTTACTTTAACTACTAAATCTGGAGTGATGAGATTTACTTCTGAAATGGTATAAAAGATTAAATATCAAAGTTGTTTTTCTCTGATGAAAGTCAAGGAGCATTCAGTGGCGAATTGATTCCTGCACAGAGAGAAGGATGGTGTCAAAGCAGGGAAATCTACACTTGGACCAAGCTGACATAATGTGGTGTTTCATACCCTTTTTTGATGAACACTGCTCACCTCCCATGAAGCATATTTACCTGTACCTAAAGGCACAGAGTGCTCTTCTTGAACGTGCATTTGCCTTCATTTGTAATTGGATATAAAAATCACCCTGAATCACAAAGACCAAACACTCTTTCCACTGTGTCCTATTAGTGCACATTTAAACTACTGAGCAAGGCTGGGCTGGGCTGTCCCAGGTCCCCAGAACTGCTCCTGCCCTCTCCATGAAGGATGGTCTCTTCATCTGTTTGGTGTTTGGCTGCAGAGATACTCCATTAATATTAGGATGCCTGAAGTGTAGATGCATGGCTCCAAAACGCAGATTGCAGTGCAGTAACCTCTGGTGCCAGAATGAGGAAGAAGTCAATAGGGAGAACCCAAAGGCTCTCCCTGGTCCTTGTGTTTCCCACAGAAGAGCAAAGCCTTACACACCATACCTGTGCTAGTGAAACCTTGAGGTTTCTAGTATCTGTAGTGAAATAATGCATTTAATAAAAGCAAGTTGAGAGGTAAGGCTCTTCCCAATACGAGGCAGGGTAGGGGTGGGCTGTATGTATCTGCTTGTAGGTTTTCCAACAGAAAATTCCTCATTCAGTACTGGTTCTTTGAGCTGCCAACTCACAGCCCATCCCATAATGTGCTTGTTTCTGGTATTCTGGAAGGTAAAAAAGAGTTTTCTGTGAGGTGATATGAAGCTTAAAATTGTTGTTTAAAAAACAGTCTGAAGACACTTCTAAACAAAAAAATACACACCGTGCATTTGGAAAACTGCTTTGAAGTGCTTCTCTATCTATTCTTGTAAACAAAACCACTCGCACAATATGGAGTCAGTTTTTAAAAGTTTCAGTGTCATTTTCATTTCATATAAGATGCTTCTCATGGGGACATCTTTAAAACCACTCTATCAATCTCTGTCAGTTTCTCAGAGCAGTCATTAGTGAAATGTCACCTTCTAAGCTCCTCATGCTGGGAGTTTAGACAGCTTCAGCTTTGAAAAATAAAAACTTAAGATAACATAATTGGTACACTTAGTTAAATTCACTTAAAGGTAGAATCATGACAGAAGAGGGACCAATAAGTATGTTAAATTACTGTAAGTATGGGGGGTGAGGGTGGAATTGCTTTAGTTTCTTTGAACAACTTCAATATTTGACTATTTCATTTTCCCAGTGGACACCTTTAAACTTCTGCTGAATTTTAAGTAAATAGTCCCACATTATGCAGTGTCTGAGGTCTCTGTTCTCCCTGTAAGGCATATAGATGTAATTAGCCAAGACATTCTAGTGTAAGGTTCTTATGAAAAAGAGCAGGCCTCATAATGAAATATTTTCTAGTGGAAACATAATTAGGAGAATTTGAGTGAGGCGTCTAGGGGAGAATATCACCAATAGATTGTCTGGATGTTCAATAAAAAATACCTGGATAGTTCTGAAGTACAGAGAGAAGCCAGAGAAACCAGAATCAAATGGATATTCTCACCAATTAGAAGTGTTTAACTGATTTCCACGCTTCCTTATAGCCCTTGGATTCCCTAGTCATCCATGGAAAAGACAAAAATTATACCCAGCTGATCTAGCATAGAGTCAGACAACTAAGGCATGCTTCTGGCAGTGAAACCAGTGTGCTGTGAGCTAATGTAGTTAGAGCAGGGCCTGTAACACCCTGAATCAGCTTTTGAGCATGTCTATTCTCTATCCTACAAAAAACCAGAAATACCACTTCACCTTCATTCGTGTCTGAAGAGAAAGAAAACCAACACAAAACTATTTCTTCTTACAGCTGGGGAACCTGTATTAGTGTGTTACACAGGTGTTACATACACTTGGTAACTTGACATCATCAAACCACCTGGGCAGAGCTCTCTTGCATCTCTGGAGCACTAAACAACACAGCCTGGGTGCAAAGGCTTGGGCATGAACAGCTGTGTAAGTATATGCATCCATTCATGTGCATTACAGATGTTTGGAGCAAAGGGTTGTGCCTGCCTTCAGAAGTTGCTTCCAGCATTAGCAGTCCAGGGGACTGATGTAATAGTCATTAATGGGAGGTATAGGAGGAGATGAAGATTAGAAGTCTCTGATTTTATAGAATGCTTCATTTTCTGTGTCACTGAGCTTTCAGGAATTAACTCCTCCAATTTCATATGGTCTTATATTTTTACCTCTTCTCTTTCTTTTTAAACTGAAATTTTGATGCAGCTGATTAAGTCATCAACTTTGTCTGCTAGCTACTGGGGAAAGCTGTTGTACAAGATTTAATAAAAGATATGATGACACCTAGTGGTACTGGAAAATACTTATTCTTAAAATAAAACGCAATGAAGTTTAAATACCCCCATATAAAGCAACCAAAAAGATTGTCTGTGATTATTCTTCACACATTTTAATAGAAAAAAGTACGGTGGTGGTCTGAAATTGTCTTTCTACATTTTCATTTTACTGGGAAGAAAACAATAAATAAAATATCATTCTCAGTACAGAAAGTAAAATGCTTTGACTGAGATTCCTGTTTGCTACCAGGTCACAATGACCTCTCAAAAAAAAGGTTCCAAAGAAAAACAGTTATCACTATATGTAGCTTTATCTCACTGATGAGATATCAAGGCTTAACTGTCTTTCTTTCCTAAGGAAGTTAGTTCCATGGTGATAAATAAAGATTACAAAACTTCCTCCTCTCTGATAAGTTACTTTACAGGAGACAAAAAGACTTAACAAGGGATTCCAAAGTTCTTTTTTTATTTTTTTCACTTTAACTCTGTATATGATCAGACTACTAGTTGCTTACAGTGCTTGCATAAACTGTACCCAGTCAACTGCCCCAATTTTTCAAGGAAGTAGTTAATAGGAAGTAATTAATGATTACCAGAAATAATCTAACATGACTTCTGTTATTCAGTGATTTTAGATGCAAAGCAATTACCAAATGTATCAACACTTAAACATATTGGATTCTCAGATAACTCTGTATCGGCTCTTAACATAAAACATATATGTCGCAAGTAGCAGCTGGAACATGAAAGGAAATGTAAATTACCATGGCATTTCTAACTCTGTAGCCTTAGGACTCTGCCAGCTTTATATTCTTGATTTCCCAAGTCTTTTGCAAATGAAAATGACCAAAAAGAAACTCTGTCTTTCTCACCCTTCTCCCACTTGATGGTGAAACCTCTATTCTCAGGAGGTATATAAGATACCTTGCTTTGCCTATTCTGACTTTCACTTCCCAAATTCATACATTGTGCTTTAGACTCAAAGGTGCCTGGCATTTATTGAGTAACAACAACAAAGAAAAGGGAAACCCAAGGTATTCTGGCAGAATGTGAGAGGTCATTAATCAAACGATGGAATAAAGAACAGGCTATAAAATACATATAGGAGAGATACATAATTCCTATTTATGGAGTTTTGCTGTATTTTATGTGATCGGAAGGCAACCAACCATAGAGAAATAAACAATAAGGCCCCTCTTTGCATGCTGTATTTTTCATTAGACAGTGGATAATAAATCTGAGCTCATCCTAAAACCTGTAGAAAATAAGTTTTCCAAAAAAATAGGGAGGAATATAATACATAATAATATCTTAGTGTACAGGTTCTGCAATGGATTTTCAAGTGTGACAAGAAATACACCCCACTTTTCACAGGATGGTGCCACAGGCTCATACAGCCCAGGGAAAAAGTGATGCTACTCTGCTTTGCTGTCATGCCTTTTGTTGTTTATAGAGTACAAATCATTAGCTACAGTTTTCTCCTGTAGACAAAGCTACTTTTAACTCTCTCCATTTCTTCCATACGTATCAATGTACGAAGGACAGAAACAAAGTCGTAAAAAGACACAGGAATAACATAAAAATTTGCAGAGACAAAAAGTGACACTGTGAAAGTCAGAATATGGCTCCTTTTCCCTCTAAGTTTATAAAAAAGTTATCTTTCCAGCAAGAAGAAATATAACACTTTTAGACCTTAAGAAAAATATACATGGAAATGTTTTTGTTTTTAAAAAGCCACATAGTTTCTTTTTAAAACTCCTGTTTATTTGAATTATAGACATATTCATCAATGAATTAACTTACTAATCTTAGTTCCAGGGTAATGATTTTACCCCAAAGGAAAACTAAAACCATATTTACTTTCTCCAGTCTCTATTGCAGCTGAATCATGCAGAGTTAATGTATTTATGGGAGAATATCTTTTGTACCCTGAAAAATACAAAGTGAGAGTTGAAACACTAATAACAAGAGTTAGGAGTCTAAAACACCAGCACCATATGCACTCCTATGAAGAAAATAATTCCACCCCAGCCAGACCCAGAACAGATCTAGTAGAGGAGATTTCTTGAGGAATACAGCAGAAGGCATTAGGAGCATCTTCCAGGTAAGCTTTGCAATGCCAGGGCACAATATGTTCTTAGGAGCCTGACAGCAGGAATCTTTTCTTTACACTTGGATACCTTGCCTAGATTTTCATATGAGTTAAGTGTATGCAGGTACATTAAATAAAGTCATTACAATGACTAATTTTAAATTAAGGCACACAGATACCCTGCACCAGTACCTGCATTTTGAGAGCAGAGAGACCTCACAGTCTGCAAGGGTCACAAGGTAATATACTTTACAGAAGGCTTTGGAAAAAGGAAAGCAAAAAGTCCTGAACAGAAGCATTAATGTATGCAGCATGCTCTAGTTTCTATGGCCAGCAAGCTGGGGAAAAGGAGGTTAAATCTTTTCTGTGTGCCTATCTATAGCTATTGATAGAAATAAGGATATATATGTAGATAAATTTGGACAGATATTGGCATTGATTATTTAATAATAAAAGAAACAAGTCATCTTTTCGGCCCTATCACCCAATAACATCCACCCCCAGAAAGAGACAGAATCACTTCTAATTCTGTCACTGAACTACAGAGAGTACTCACTGACTGGCCTATCCTCACTGACAAAAAGGACAGACTGAACTGATAGTTGTTTTATATATTTAACTTCCATGACTCATCATGTGGAAGGACAGGATGCAAGAGAGTATAAAATTTAAAGCCAAAACTTTGTATTCCTGCGAAGAACTCCAGTAGAAGTACTGGAATTTGCCTATCAAAGGTCCAGGTTAAGAATGTAGTGCTTACTTATAAATATTTGGGTCTCTCCATTGAATTAAGTTAGGCATAGGCTTATTTTACTTAATCAAACCTGGTATGGTACAGTAAAATTGGAGCAGCCAGATATCTTAAAATTCTTTTGCCACTGTATATACAAAACCAAAAGTATGTTTTGTGTTTCTTATTTGTCTATTAACAGTTTATGAATGAAATGCAAACAGGATACCCAGGCAAATTTCTTCATTATTATAATTAGTTTCCCAAGGTATCAATTAGGTAGACAGTTTCAAAGTTTTATGTTTCAAAGCTTAATAAATAATACTAGTAAGACCACTGATGACATTGCAAGCAATAAGAAAGATAAAACCTTTCATACTTAATGAGAATAGTTTTCAATTAAAAAGATTACACTAAAGAAAGATATACTGGTTTTAAATCTATTAATATTGATAGCTATAATATATGAATTACATTGTCCTTTGGACTGTTAACTGCATATTCCAAGTGTATTTGTTTTATTGAAGGAAATGGAGGAAGGCCTTTTAAAGGCATTAATTCAGGAACACAAAATGTTCAGTTGGAAACTCATTTGTTTACATTTTTGTTTGCCAGCTTTTTCCCATTAATGAGTTGAAATCTTTTCAGATTAGTTTTATTGGAAATTTCATTAGTGCTTAGAAACAAATCAGGTTTACAAGGGAGCAGGATGTGTGAAAGCAAGACTGTGACCATTCTGTATTTTCCATTTTTCCTTGTGCATTCCATCTACTTGTAGCACTGTCCATTCCCTTGCACTTAATCCCTTGTAAGAACATGTACTTCTCTCACAGAATGAGTCCCAGAGGTAATTTTAACACCCTGATTTATATTTCAGAGGTTTTCATATCACATTTCTATGAAACAATACTACAGCATGATGGAAATCTTTGAGTGGGCCCCAGCCAAACAGAAATCCCAAAGATACAAAGATCAAGTTAGAAACTACCATTTTTCACTCATCTGCATCTCAATAGAGCCATGTGCTTAAAAAAGCAGTAATTCTTCAGTTGAAGATTGAAGTAGAAAGAAGGAAATGAAGAAGGCTCCTCATAGGATATCACTAGAGTGGAATCAAAGTCAGGATCTGGAAAATAAATATCTCATGAAACAATTGGGGGTTTGTGGCAGAAGCAGTAAATTCAGTGAAGTACATGGGAAATAATTCTAAGGACCCTTCCTCATCCATTGATACGAATAATGACACTTTTTCTCCTGTCACTGTCAGTAAGGGTACATTATGGAAATTTAGAGTTGCATAAAAGAGATTTGTAGTAATTATCATCTCTGGTGATATTTGAAAACAATGATTTGTTATGTTTAATTGACACTTGCTGGAAAGATAGCAAAACCAGAACATATTTCACAGTACCACATATGTTTTAACAAATCATTCAGTCTCCTTGCTTACATTTTTTTGTTGTAACAGGGAGACATGATGAATAGCACTCTTCTGAAATGATCCAGGGAAAAATCTTTCCCCCTCCAAGGTATACATACTGTTTCAATATGAGTAAGTTTATACAAATACATAAAATTGAAATGCCATGTGGGCTAAAGTGTTGCCTCAAAAGCTCATAGGAGCTGCACTCTTACATTATTTAAAATTGGTGCTTTATATATATAATACACTAGAAAGTCTGATTGTCTTCTTTAAGGAAAAGTTGTTAATTGGACCACAAAAAATTCTGTCTCCAAGATTTTCAGCCCAATGTTTTTGTGTTTCCAGCCTTTGCTGCACAGAAGTGAAGCAACCAGCAGCAAGTGAACACAAGGCCTTAATTTTCATCAAAACAACAAATGCAGTATGTAAATGACACCTACTGAAACTACCTAGTCTGTTATGCTAGGAAGGCTGTTTCCTACCCCACAAATAAAGAATGCCCAGAGTAGTGCACCACAATATAGTGTGCCACGCAAAATCCTTTGGTCTCCTTTTGCATACATCATTCTGTCCATAGACACCAAAATCCTTTGCTACAATTATGGCAACAGAAGTGCACTGTAGGCTGATCAAGCTTTTAGTAGGACTAGTGGTATACATATCTCACATATGACAAACAACACATAATAATTTGCTTTTATATCAGAACTTTGTTTTTACCCTCTAGTTCTCAGGCCTGAAGCATTGGTGGACTGGTCTATAAGGAATTGAGAAAAACAGGCCTAGGCTTAAATTTAATAGACCTACATTCAAACTTCCACTGGGAAGTGTTTCTATGTCCACAGATTAAATGAAATCTTCATAATGACTGGTCTGCTCAGGTAAAAACACAACAAATAAAATCACTAGTGTAAAACAAAAACAGGGTTGCACAAAGGGATATAAAATGCTGTTCATATTAGAAATGACAGATTCAAGGGTCTGATGTTTGATATTTACATGTACTTTTTGTATAGCACCAGCTAGACTGCCTTGTAATTAAAGACAACTCCCATGAGGTGGAAAGTAATTGCTCATTTGTAAATGAGGTACTTCTGGATCAAGAAGTGATTAAAATATTTATATTGCACAGCTTGTTCAATTCACTCATATAATCAGATTAATTTACTTTAATTCACCATGCATCAACATTTACATGGTTTTTCTCAAAAAAATGGTACTTGAAATAAAATAACTTTTTATTACCTATTTTGCAGCTTAATAATATGAGTGTGCGGGGTGGATAGATGGCTACTGCCTCATTAGCATTTGTTATTTACTCTATAAACTTTATGTTGTGTACTGGACATGAAAAATTTATAGGTACTTATGATGAAATAAATTTCAATCTGGAATCTTCAGAGAATATGGTTTGAATTAATGAAGATTTACTAATAATAAGTATGTATTATTTTGTGAGCCCTGAGGAAAAAAAGCTTTCTTTTTTCTTTCATCAAATCAAAATGTTCACATCTGAAGGTTTTGTAAAACCTGATATTTTTCTCTGACCTTTATTTATAAACTAAAATCTCTGCACTGCTGTGATTTCTCTTGCTTTCTCTCCCAAAGTATTTAAGACAATAAATTAACTGGAACACAAATCTAAAACCTACTTTATGCCTGGAAGTCCTTTCAACCTACACCTTTATAGATACATATATATATAAACTTTATACATATATATATGTACATATATAAGTATAAACCCACGCAAATAGTGTGCACTGTATGTGTCAGTGTCAGGCCTGTAAATTCATTGTATATGATAAAAAGTGTCCAGATTCCCAAGGTGGGACTTTCACAGATGTCATTCAAGTGTCTGACAAAATCTGCAGTAGACACATTTCCTCTGCAGATTGAAGAGATCTGCCTGAAGCTGAACTTGCTTGGGGTTCAGAGCAGCCCCCACAGCCTCCCCAAAGAAGATGGGTAATGGCTCAGATTTTAACTAACTGATTTGATATAAATCAGGCATGTTTATCTAGTTTGCTGTAACACCCAGGTGGATAAAACCCCTGCTGCTGCTGACAGTGGCAGTACTG
The DNA here is from genome assembly GCA_013400515.1 of Erpornis zantholeuca. Classification (NCBI taxonomy): domain Eukaryota; kingdom Metazoa; phylum Chordata; class Aves; order Passeriformes; family Timaliidae; genus Erpornis; species Erpornis zantholeuca. The sequence continues at coordinate 46,645 of VZTN01007650.1, forward strand.
AGGAACCCTACCAGATCTGGGGGCTTTGCATCAGGAGCTGTCTTTCAACACTACGTTCCACATGGACACACACGGAAAAGCAGTGAAAAAGGCATTTTGGGCAAGCAGAAGGCACTTTGTATTCCAATGTAGCCTACCCTCTTTCCTGTGGAAGAAAGCATTGTCAGTACATGAATCAAGGAAAAGCAGAGTATTTTGTCTGTGGTTATAGGACAAACCAGGATATCAAGGTTTAGACTTCCTGCAGACTCAATAAGCTGATTAAAAAAAATGTTATAAAGGCTCTGGCTTTACGACTGACAAGATAATATCCAAAAACCTTTATTGACCATCAGATTATATTGAGACTAAATGCCTCCACTTAGAAGAACTTATTTTTGCTAATCTCCAAGCTACTGTGAAACCATTATAGGAAACAAAAGTATATACTCAATAAATATTAAAAAACCCATATTTCTAGAGTCAAAAAAGTTGCTTTCAAAAGAAACTATAGTCTTTTATTTATCGTGTTTACCTTCAATGTGATCTATAGAGGTGCAATGGCTGACTAAAGTTAAAACTCCAGAACAAATCAAAACATTTTTGTTTTATTGCTTCTATTTTGTACACCAATTTCTCAGAGATTTCATGACACATTTCTGGTTAAATTATATTAAAAACTCATTTATACTTCCTATTAGCCAGATGTTCATCAATATTTTCACTGAAGTAACATCAGGTGATTCCAATGATTGTGTTATTACTGGAACCTAACTTCTCACAATGGCAATAGAACATCTAAATAGAAGCTCAAATGGGCTAAGCTAAAGAAAATGGCATGTCTCTTTTATCTTTTTTTATCAGCACAAAATAATTTTTCAAGGTATGATTATACTTGAAATTCAATACAGTTATGTCAACATGAATTTTTGAGACAATTTTTTTGTTCTATACCCTTCTGCAAGATAAAGAAATCCTGAAGAAAGCAACCATACTAATAAATCATTATTACTTCAGCTTTTGTTTTCAGAAATCTGCTTGCTCAGGTAGCAGTTTTGCAAGCATGTTGCCAAAAGATCTGACTCACAGGTCAAAGATTACAACCTGCACAAAACCTGTGGATATGTTTGTCTTTGGTTTGCATATCAGATGGTCCATAAACTGGCTAACCTGCAAGCCAAGACAGAGGAAGAGAGCAAGTGTACTGGGGATTAATTAGAATGCGAGTGAACAAGAAGTATCTAATTTTTTTCCTTCAATCAATAGAAAATGTGATACATAGGAATTTTGAACTCTTGGTTTTACAGAGCTTGCCCTCACTTTGGATAAACAAACCTCAAAGCAGCAATATTTTTATGAAGTGATTTTAAAGTAAATGTAAATGAAACCTCTGAGTTATAGTATTTATTAGCCTTCTCTTTCAGTGCAGATGGACAATGTTCAGTGGACAGCTTAGGGCAGGGGATCTGCAGTGAGTCTTGTTGCCTTCAGGAAAGGAACAGAACTGTGTTAACTTCAGTTCTGTCAGACACAGGCTGCCTACAGTGTCTGCCTGCATAAAATACATTAAAACAGACACTTCTCCAGTATCGGACTTAATGATACCTCCTAAGAGACTTGGTTGTGTTTTGTTAAAAAAATAGAGAAAAAAAATTAGGTTACAGGAAAGTGCTTGCCAAAACAAAAGCCTACAATGTCTCTCTGACCAACAGAGGACCTTTATGGTCACTGTTAACATTTCCACCTCTAGGCATAGTTCTTAGACTTCTGGCATAAAAATGCTGAAGAAAAAGTCCATAAACAAATGTCATGAGACCTCGGTGAGGAAGAGTCTCTCTCTGAAAAGAATTGCAAGGGAATTTGAAACTACAAAACAGAAGAGATAGTAAATAAAGACATTGTTTTAATATAAAGAAACAGATAAAGTTTTAGTTGCTATCTTTGGAATAATTAAGGCTGAATTTAGTTCTCTTAAGCTTTAGCCATACCGACATTCTTTCCTCAGGATTTTTGCTTGTTATAGTTAACTGTACCTTTGATCATTAGTTTTGTTACCTCCTACTACTAATCCTTAACAAAAATAACAGCAGAAACCTGTCCACAGAGGAGCAGCCACAAGCTGATCTTTTTCATGTTTGCTCTTTTCATGTTTCAGAAAGAAAAATAAACAAACTAAAAATCTCCTCATAAATGTCTATTTGTAATATTCTTTGTAGGAGATAGACTTTTTCCTATAAAGCCAAAACAGGAAGTTCTTCGACGTCTGATTCTTAATCCTTGAGCAACTTCTTGGACAAAATGCCACACAAAATATGGCTTTTGCATTTATTTATAGCATGGATATTGTTCTGGTCAGGAAACAGGATTTTCGTAGGGTTGTGGAACCACAGAAAATCCAGGCTGGGAGGGAGTTTGTGAGCTCCGGCTCACAGCAGGACCAGCTCTGAGTGCAGACCTGGTTGCTCAGGGCTTTGTCCCAGTGGGTGTTGAAAACCTCCAAGCTGCAACTTTTCTGGGCAGCCTGACCCACTTGTCCTCAAGGTGAAGAAATTTCTCCTTGTATCCAGCATGAACATCTCTTGGCCCAACTTGTGGCCATTGTCCCTCTTCCCCCCACCACAGAGTTGAGAAAGACCAGTCTCTATCTCCTTTATAACATCCCCTGAAAGCATTTGGGAAGCTGCTCTTAAAGCCATCCTTGCTCCAGGTCTTGTCTCTCAGAATGATCCCACAGGGTAAGTTCTCCCGCTATCTCCACCCTGAGGACCCTCTCTTGAATATGCTCTGATTTGTTGATGTCTTTCTTGTTACCAGGGGAGAAAAGGGGAGCAAAGTACTGTGAATTTGTGTAGAGGATAAATGGCTGTCCCTATCTCCTGGCCATGGTCCTGTTCATATAGACCAGGGAGCTGTTGGTGCGCTTTGCTGGCTCAGCCTCACCTCGCTGCTCACCGTGCATTTCCCAGAGCTGGTCCCAGCCTGCCTACTGGCAACCTGTTGCTGGCATAGGACCTCTTCTTCCCCAGGACTAGCACTTCATGCTTGTCCTTGCTCAAATTCACAGGATTCCTATATGTCCATTTCCCTAGCTTGTCCAGGCCTCTTTGGATGTGTCCCTAACCAGAAGCACATCAACTTGTCTCCCCTGAGTTTGGTTTTATCTATACACTTCATGACTGTGTGCTCCACTGCCTCCTCCAACTCACTGATAATGTCAGGCACAGCATTGCCAGCTGGACAAGGGAGGGGATTGTCCTGCTCTGCTCTGCACTGGGGCAGCCTCACCTCCAGTGCTGGGGCAGGTTTGGGTGCCACAATATAAAAAAGATATAAAGCTATTAGAGAGCATCCAAGGCAGGGCTGTGAACATGGTGAAGGGTCTGGAGGGGAAGCTGTATGAGGAGGGGCTGAGGTCACTTGGTCTGTTTAGCCTGGAGAAGAGGAGACTGCCACTGCAGTTACAACTTCCTCATGAGGCAAAGTGGAGGGGCAGACACTCATCTCTTCTCTCTGATGACCAGTGACAGGACCCAAGGGAGAATTATGAAGCTGTGTCAGGAGATGTTTAGGTTGGATATTAGGACAAGTTTCTTCACCCAGAGGATGGTTGGGCACTTTGAACAGGCTCCCCAGGGAAGTGGTCACAGCACCAGCCTGACAGAGCTCAAGGAGTGTTAGGGAAGTACTCCTAGGCACAGGGCGTGACTCTCGGGGCTGTCCTGTGCAGGAGTTGGACTTTGATAATCCTTGAGGGTCCCTTCCAGCTCAGAATATTCTATGATCCTATGTGTGATTTTCATTACTTTTGTCACAAAGGGAGAGACTTCTGTTGTTACAATTAGATGCAGATTCAAATTAAGCTGCTAGAGTCCACATAACCTTCATGTTACAGTTGGGGTTTTTCAAATTATAAGCACAGAATTTCTTGTCTCAGTTTGATGTGAAGTTTATGTTTTGCATATTATTCTCGTTCAACCTAAGTGCTAGATAGACGACAGCTCAATTTTTTTAGCAGCCTCCGTGTATGTAGAGACAGTTGTAAATATATTAAGCATCTGTGCATTTATACATTCCTTAATTAATAGGAATAATTTTTTAATAAGATTTTTCCCTCAAATTTTCCACTGAAGCTACATGTTTAGTACATAACATATCAATGAAAATAGAATTCTTGTGATAGAGACATTCCCATCCCTTTCTTTCCTGGGATGTGACAGAGCCAAGGACCTCTAAATTTTAGTGCAAATTTCAACTCTCATTGATAAATACTCATTTATCACCTGCTTTAACAATATCTTTTTTCCTGAATGAAGTTTCCTGTATGGTGTCTTCTTTTTCTATCCATGGAGTATTTAGCACAGGTACAGATAAAACATATGGATGCACTTCTTTCCTTTATATTTCTTTTCTCCCCCAAGATGGCATTCTGCACATATACACAAGCATATCCCAACAGTAATAAACACATAACTAAAGATTAGCCTTGCAACTCAACTCTCCAAACAACTCCAGTTCATCAATGAGCTGGAAATAGTATCTATGTTCCTATGTAGAGCAGCCCAGTTTTTATTGATGAATTCATTAATGAAAACTGAATGCTTTGAGAGAAAACAGTGCCTATTGACACAAGTGGTTGATCCCAGAAAGAAAAATTGTATTTAAAACTGGATCAAGACAAGGATTGTTGGTTTCTGTTGGTGGTACTGGTTTTGGTACATTCTTTATCACTGTGCTTAATAAAAAATATTTCAAACTTAATCAAAAAGAAAATCCACGCACATGCACACAAACATGCAAAAGAAAAAGAAAAACCTTAGAGTAAGTTAAAAATTATAAAGTTTTCCAGTAGTAATGAGATGCTTCTGGAAAGAGCTCTTCAGATTTCCCTAGGGGCTTCTAGTTGCCAAAGACACACAATATTTTCTCATTATTAGCACTTTAGTACAGAGGCAGGAAAGTATCATGTTCTTTGCAGTCACATAAAAAAGTGGTATTTTGAGCAAGTAATTTAGATCAGTAAAATGGAGTAAAGAAGGATGCAGAGCTTACAGTGATGCATAATTATCAGAGTGAAAGAGTTGGGCTGTGAACCCTTCTGTCAGGTTCCTTAAAAAAAATATTCCTGTAAAAACTGATTTAAGGAGGGAAGGAGGAATGAAGAATAAGAAAAACAGAGTGCTTGAGCATATGTGTTCCTGCATTACACCTGGTCATGCTTAATCTGCATTGTTTCACATTCATCAAAACAAGACAAGCAGGTGCAAACCATGGAGTATTACTTGGGCATCTTGTTAATTTGCTCAAATCATCAGTTTTCCAAGCAGTAAACATAACATTTTTTACAAAACTCTACCATTGGCAAAGCAGTATATTTTTTGCTTGAATTCCCAAATGTGGATAAGAGATGTCATCCCAGCTGTTCTTTCCCTACTTTAGCTTTCAAAAATACAGATTTTTAGTGCCATAAATGGAGAAGTACATTTTTCAAAGCATTTTCTTAAAACACATTGCTGCCTTCCTCAATTATTATTATTAAGAGCAACTTTCAAAAGCCTCCAGAGAAGTTAGAACAATAGCTCCAGAGATGGTTTATGAAAGCAGTCCTTTTAGTTTATATCTTCATATCTTTTAATCCTTTCTACATTTAAGGAAGTTTATGATTAAATATATGGTTATGGCAAGTCCCTTAAGTTACATTGTTAAGAGTCACTCACTCTTACTCATAGAAGAAAGCAGTGTGATTGAATTTTGAGTTCTGGAAAATCATAATTTGCTGTCTTTCAGGCATTTATTGTCTTCCATCCTTTGATTTCTCCATCTGTAAAACGAAGACAATGATAGGTAGCTGCTGTGCATAACTCACTGGCACGCAGAAGAGATGTTTAATTGCATTTAGATTACTTATTCATTGAAATTGGTGATGAAACTACCATTGGTGTTAGTGACTGGACTATGCATGGCAACTGTATTTCATGGAGTTTGAGAAGCCATTATGAAACATTCCAGACAGTCCTCTGTTTTAACCTATAAAAAATTGCTGTATCTCATCTACTCTTTAAACCTCACAAAAAGGCCTGTTCTATTAATTAGCTGCCCTTGCAGGCAAGTATTTTCCCCCAATTTCTGAAATTAATCATTTCTGCAACAAGTCAAGTGAATTATATATTGATGATAAGAAAAATACTTTATTTTTCCAAATACTTCATAAACATAGTAACAGTTTACCATGTGAAGGTCAGTACTGAGTTTCCTGTAACCTTCCCTGTTTCTATCTCTCCTGTTCCATCATCCTAGGAAGAATTCCTTGTAAACGTCTCTATTAAAAATGTTGACAAGGTAACTAAGGCAGACAACAAAAATATTTTATTATTTCTCTTTTCTTAAATATGGCCCTGGTGATATTTGTCATATCTGTAACTAAGTCATTTTGGCTCAAATACCATATTTGAACAGATAAAACACACAGATCAGTTACTGCCCCTCTTCTAGCAGGATTGTACTGCATGTATGCCTGTATTTCCTTGATATTTCCTGGGGACAGGAGAGAAGGTTGACTTAAAAGCTGTAGCACCTACCCTTATTGAATTTTATTGTGTTGCTTTATCCTCACTTTTAAAATCCCCTATTAATTCAAAACTTATCCTTCTCAAGCACTTGGATCTTCCCTACTTTGTAACAAAATTCCTTATTCAATTACCTTGGCCTTTAATACAAATCACAGTAGTAGTTCCTATGTAGATCCAGGTCCAAAACATATATGCAAAGATTAACACAGTAAATCCTCTCAGTTTTAGAGGAAGTTTTCACTGAATTACAGGGAAGTTTTTGTTGGAAAGCAGAGACTTGTTAAAGCCCAGGAAACACTGGATGGCTACCCCGAATAGGTTCTGTATATGCAATATCCATGGATCTGCAGAAGATTTGTGAGAGAAGATTACTGTGATTTCAGATAACAAAGCTGGAAAACAAGTGAAGTCAGGGCTTTTGGGATACATCAGTACCCTTGTGCTGGTTTTGGCTCGAGTAATTTTCTTCACAGTAGCTGGTATGGGGCTGTGTTTTTGATTTGTGCAGAGAAGAGTGTTGATAACACAGGGGTTGTTTTAATTACTGCTGAACAGCACTTACACAGAGTCAAGGCCTTTTCTGCCTCCTGTACTGCCCCAGTGAGTGGGCTGGGGGTGCACAAGGAGTTGGGAGGGGACACAGTTGGGATGGCTGACCCCAACTGACCAAAGGGACATTCCATAACATATGGCATCATGTTTAGCATATAGAGCTGGAGGAAAAAACAGGAAGAAAAAGGAAGGGGAGGGCATTCAGGATGCTGTTTGTCTTCCAAGTCACCATTACAGGTGATGGAGTCCTTCTTTCCTGGGAATGGTGAACACCTGCCTGCGCAGGTGAATTAACTGGGTGAATTAATTCCTTGTTTTGCTTTGCTTGCATACACAGATTTTGCTTTATCTATTTAGTAGTCTTTATCAGAACACATGAATTTTCTCACTTTTTCTCTTCTGGTTCTCTCCCCATCTCACCAAGGGGTAAAGAGCAAGCTGCTGTGTGGGGCTTAGTTCCTGGCTGGGGCTAAAACACGCTTATCACACCAGATGCATGTGATTCACTGAAAAGACAATTCCTAAAATACAACAAGCATCCAAAGAGATATAGTAAGGACAAGGAAAGGAAAGAGATGTGAGGAAGAAGAGAGAACTCCTATGCTTTGGAAGCATGTGCCAGATGAGTATGCTCCTTTGAAAGAAACTCTGCTCTTTGGCCTGATAGATATCAACAGAATAAAAATCAGATTGGGCTGACCAGGGAAAGGCAATGTAACAAATGTTGGGGGTAGTCATCTAGCAATGTTCTATCAGAAAACACAAGCAAAACATAATACAGAATGCAGCATATGACAGCCACTATGGTCTACTCCAATAAAAGGAAAAATAGCTATAGATATCCTGTACGTGTAAGGGCAACAGAAAAGTTGTGATTGGGAACAAAAAAAGAGTATGTTGTAAACCAATCTGAAAAGGCAATAATATAAATTTTCAGTGGAAAAAAAAAAAACCAACAAAAAAAGAAATTGATGCAATTTAATCCTTTTTTTTGTTCCTCTAAGGTCTATTACACATGAGTAATTTTACTTGATTTTATTTGTCTTTGAAAGTAATGGAATCATACATGATAAGTAGAAAAAAATTGCAGGTTTGAGCTTTTTGTGGCATAAAACACAGGAAAACTGTTCTCTCTTTTGAAACAATAAAAGCTAACTAATCATAAGAATTTTTATTTTTTGCAATAAACTGCATCTTATAGGGAAAAAAAAGGGTGAAGAGGAAAGGAAAATGTGCTTAAGGATACTCAGACAGATGACATTTAAGAATGTATTATGGGGAACAACATGTATTTTAGTATGAAGCATTGTTCAATTTTCTTACAACTCCTTTAGTTTCTTACCTGATCAATCAGAGATATGTTTGGCAGGCCACTGACAAATTTAATACTTCATGTGTTTATGTCTCATGCCAAGTATCCTGAGTGAAACTGTAATTAGAAAACAAATTTAAGAGGCCAAGATCCAAGCCCACAAAGATGGCATGTAACATCTTATTTAAATGTCTAATTCCTCTTGAGAAGCACTCAGACATGATTGGCATGACAATGAGAACTGTCTCTTTTATTTTCAATTGATATATGATAAGGTCTCTGTAGAGCAATGACATTTGATACAAATATTTCTAGGAAAAGTCTAGCCTTTTCAGCACAGCATAGCTGAAGCAAATTAGCTCCCATAAAACCTTTACTCCAATACAATGGCATTGTATTTTCCAAGGTTGTTTGGTGTCTGCTAGGTAAGATATTTCTGTGCCACACACCATTTATTAGGGAATCATGATAGCACAGGCTAAGAAAATAAAGACAAACCAGAAAAAGTATAAATTTCATATTTCAAATATTCTGAGTAGCTCAATTAAACGGATTATATGTCATTTAATAGAAATAAAATACTGCTGCATTTTGAAAGACTACTCTTTTTCTTCTTTTCAATTAATTCCAAAAGCAGAAATATTTTTTTGAGAAACATATCTGTGTGAAAGTTTTGATTTGGAGCAAAAGTGGAAGATTTGGGTGTTGGATGACTGAAGGAACTGGTATCTTTTCTCAAAAAGAGTAGTATTACCCTTTGTTTCTCTCTTGTTTTATGTCCCAATTTCTTGCATAAAGTATCCATATACACACATATTTTCATGTATTTTACCCATGTTCTTATTTTTTTAAACATTGAAAAGGGAATTTACTTTGTGTTTCAGGCTTAATTTTTTCTGAAAATTAAGAGCAATAATTATAATGCTTCTGAAATAAAATTCTGCCAGACATCAAAATTTCATTATTGTTTGGAAATTTGAAATTGAAGGTCAGTTTTCTGCCCAGTCTTTTAGAACTTTCATGACTTTCCTGTCCTTTGAGCCATCCATTGCACTTATCTGTCTACATTACTTTCCTATTCAAATTATTTTGTAGAGCTGTTTATAAAAATGGATTTTTGGAAAGTCCCTATGTGCAGCTGGGCTTATTCTGATTTTCTTCTCTGCTTGCCCTGTGCACAAAGATACTGAGAAAATTATATTTAGAGCTCGATTAAGTTGACACAGGCTAGTCATACGGGGATGACTATTATTTTGTCCTATTATTTTGGGGAATGATAGTGGTCCTGGTAGGAATGTTTAAATGCAGAACAACTCAGAAAATAAATAAAAGTAGAAATAGAAGAAATAAAGAAGACAACACAACTGTAAAAAAGTCTCCTGGAAAACAGCCATTCCTCAGGAGGGAGATATCCATAATACAGCTTTGGTTTTCACCCCCCAACTTAAGTGACACTCACTTGGGATGACATAAGTCTCCAACATGCAGTTTCTAGGCAGTTTCAGGAGAATTATCTCACTGTCTCTCACAATGATACACCTTTCTCTCTCTTGTGAACTTACTTCACTGCAAGTGGTGAGGGATGAGTTAACGTGCATCACTTCCAGCTTTGTTGGTTCCTTGAGTGTATCTCCTGTGTTTCTCCTGTGACAGATCAGTTCCTCACCACTGATTACTCAATGTGGGCAGGGTGCTGGAAAGGAATTTGGATATGTGATGTCTAATATCCCTTATATAACAGGGAAAAAAGCCAACAGAATCTTGAATGTATGCTTGCATTCATCACATAATGAAGAAGCAGTTTCCCTCTAAAGGCACAGCTAGTTAAACTAGATGTGTAGACAGAATTCACATTAGAAGGATCTAGAGCAACTGGTTATTAGCATACACCAAAAAAAAAGAGGAAGTGGCAAAAAACTTGATCTGAAATTCTTTTCTAATATTCTTAGCTCATATGAAATCCTAACACATCATGTGTCTAGTTGACAAGGTGATGTTAGGTCAGATGTTGGACTCAATGATCTCAAAGGTCTTTTCTGACCTAGATAATTCTGTGATCCTGTGATCATGCACTCAAACATTTAATCCCAGTTAGTAACAACTGTAGTGTGAAATGGCAAGTTGTGAAACTCTTACAAGTTTGGAAGAGACAGTCATCCTGTTGCTCCAGAATAAGGAAATACAGTGCAAACAGCAACATTTCCCATAGGAAGGAGATGGGATGAATACTTACTTAGCTTAAGTATTCATTCATTGCCATCTTTTAGTCAATGTTTATTTGCAAATATTTGAATCACCCTTCTAATATGCAATAATATATTCAAAATGCAAGTATAAAATTAAATTACCCATGTAAATTGTCTAGCTACAACAAGGTGGGACCGTGTGTCATTATGCATAAAGCAGTTCTATGGTAGTTTAAACAGAAGATATTTTTTCACTTGGGGATAAAATAGTTTTCAAAAACATAGATTAAAGAATAGTCATTAAAAAGCTTAGCTGTTCTTTGATAAGAAGAATAGTATATTTCTTTGAAAAAAAATCCCTAAAAGAGGAAGGGATTGTAGGCTGAATACACACATTAGGATATTATGAAAGCATTCGTAAGAGAAAATTAAATAGAAAGATAAACAAAAGTACAGATCTAGCATGTGAAGACATCTGGAGTGAATATATCATGAAGGCTTATTACGGAGAGCACTGAGGATTTAGAAGAAGCAGGATGAGATGATCAGGAAGGCAGTAGAAAAGAAGAGCATAAAGGAAAAACACAGTGTTACACTAGTACCAGAATATATAGTGCAAATCAGAAATTTGAAAGATTAGAAAAATACAAGTAGTTGATTGTAAAACAATTATAAATATTTCATTGTATTCTGTGCTCCCTGAAATATGTATCTGGTTTAGTATTTGCAGTAAAAGGCCATGATGATGATCACCCATCAATGATAATAATTTATCCAAACCATAGTAATAGTGACATAAATTAAATAGCTATATAATGGCCACTTAAAAAATAAATTAATTAGAACAAGTTTTGGCCAGAAGACTAAGGGAAGGTGAGGTGAGATACAGCAGTGAGTTTCCAATGCATCCAAAACCATTGCCTTTTCCCTCAGAAATAGAAGTGATAAATGCAGTGCTGTTTTCCTTGTCATGTTTTCTCCATCTTCCTCACTGTCCAAATAACATGACTGTCAAAGTGAGTCTTACCCCTGTTGAAGAGTACCTGTTCCTGGGCATGTTTTACTATTCCTTCACAGAATAAGAAAAGGAAGACCAAGGATTTTACGGACACTGGGGAAAAAAGAAGCAGAAAAGAACATCTCTTTACATTTTTAACAATTAAATAAGTAAAAGCTACCACTTTTTGTAAAGAAATAAACAAATGTTGGAATGATCTAACATATCTTATTGAATAACAGGGCTCTACTTCCTGGAAAAGGGATTTTTGGTTAAGGCAGATGTGTAAGGTCCATCAAATTCAGTACAGTATGCCTTATCAGTGGCCTCTAAGACAACCCTCAGATAGCCATAAGTCTACAGCATTATCCAAGATGTATTTAAGGAAAAAAATGCTTGACACCAGAGAAAAGGTTAGAGCTACACTGCAGGGATTCTAATTCTTAGTTTCATTAAGGAATTAAATTAGAGCGGAACTTTTACCCTTTCCTTCTCTCCTCATCACAAAAAGGAATGTTAACCTCAAACAGACCTACTGCTCATCTCCAGTATTTTGCAACCTTTGCTTCACAGCAAGGGCAAAGGCCTCTGCATTGATATTCTGAAGAGAATCTGCATGACATTGTTAGGAATGGGCAAATGATCTGAAAGTCCCTACACAGCCAATATAATTCTGATTAAAGCTTGGCATTTGTTTTCTTGCTCCTTGGAGCAGATAGCATGCTGCCTGGAATTAGAAATATGAAAGGCAGAGGAACTTCCTACTGTGCACAGAGACTAGTTTTTCCTCCTCAGTTTTAAAATGCAGCTAAGTTTGAATACTTGTTGTTTTTCAGGCAAATCATTAAAATAAGGTCATCCTTGTTTTCCATTTCAGAATGAGATTTGCTGTGTCTCAGACATTCTCCTCCAGAATTACTCAGAAAGATCTTGCTCTACTAGCTTCCTCACTGATACTTCACCTCTAGCATTTTAAAATGGAAAAATCATGACTTAGTTCTTCTAGCAAAGAGATATATATAACTTTGGGAGAACCTTGTACGTATGATAATAAATTTATTTTAAATATCTATAGTAAAATCCTAAAATTTTGAAGGAAAGCACTTATTTGAGTGTGTGCCTATTCACTTACTAGCAACATTTGTAGCCACATTTTAAACATTGACTTAATGAATTGATTAATTCTCACGTAAATGCACCTGTCGAGAACCATGGTTGCAGACTAGTTTTGTCCAAAATGGTCCCTAAATGGTGCAGAAAAAATATTCAAGTGCAATACTAATTTACTTTAAGTCAGTGGCAGAACCATCATCAGTCTTCAGGAGTTCAGGATTTCAGTTTTTCTTTACATTATATGTGTATATTATTTAAAATCAATTGCAGTTTTAATTTGTACCGTACTTCAGTGAAAACATTTAAGGTACAATTTCACAGTAAGCCATTGACAAAAATCGTGCAGTAAAATTTAAAGAACTGCCATAAATATTTTCATTGTGGTTTATGAAAGTTACAGACAGCTTTTCAGATAAGAAATGTTTGGTTACCATGATTTTTGTTTATTTATCTATTTATTCAGAAATTATAGATTTTGGCTGCATCAGTTCCCATTCAACAGTGAGGCAGAGTATCAGTGGGTAAAATGGCAATGCTTTATTGATAGCAGTAAAGCTGAACTGCTGCAGGAAAATGAGCACAGGAGTAGCCAGTCTCTGGAAAACTCATTAAATGAGATTGAGATGTTCCCAGATGATCTAATTTTTTCTTGAAGAGTTCCAGTCAAATTGTTCAGGATGTGGACCAATAGGTTCTCCTGTTTGTCCTCCACAAAGGGACCAGTTATTCCTCTTATTTTTCCTCAAGGATCCAAGGGCATGCAGAAAATTTTTAAAAAATTTAAACTGTCCAGAGATACAAGAAATAATTGAGGGAAATTATTGAGTCTTCCAACAAAATAGTGTGAAAAATTTAGTTTACATCAGAGGTGTGCACCAGGCTAACTACAAAAGGGAGGGACCACATCCCTTCTCTCTTTTTTTTGCTCTGGCTCTCTTTCTTCTCTCTCTCTTTCTCTTTTGTTTCCTTTGTTTGCCCCAGATCTGGACCATCCATGTGGCAGAACCAACACAGGACTTGAAGACGGGTGATACTCTGTTTTATCTGGGCTAAGCACTGCTCTCATATTCTATACTGGACTTGGCTCTGGGACTGGGAGGCTTCTGTAATGGTGTGTTATGTACCAGCACCTTTGAGGAGCTTGTGAGAGTTAAGAGGTGCACTGTACAAAATTAAGGGCTTGTTAGCCAACACTTTTTGTGGAAATGTATTGTAAGAACTTAAGGGCATGTAAGCCAGAGCCTTTTAAATCAAAACAGTGGGGTGGTTTCCAAAATTATAGCAAATGTACAATAAAAGTATGAGAGTTCCCTGATATGTGTCTTTGTTCTGCATGATGAGAATTCATAAAGAACACCACACCCCCTACCAGTGGGTCATGACATTCAGCCTCTCTTTTGGTTGTAAACAAGTTTTATTATGTAGGAATTATGTCTCAGGAAACTTTTTTGACTATTTTCCACTGAACAAAGTTTAGATTTCAAGTTTTAGTATTATTATTGTTGCAGTTATGTCATTATCATAGATAAAAATACTTACTTTTACCTTGAGTAAAAGTGCTAAGTACAGTACTTTCTCTGTTCAGATAAGATTCTACATAAAGAAGGTTGTTTTAGCTTATCTGCCCTATACTTAGGAGCAACAACAGCAAACTGCAAAACAGCTAAGAGTCCAGAAATAATAAGTGATATACTTCTTTCTGAGGTTTGTGCAATGCACAAAGTATTTCAGGGACTGCTGCAATGATCATTTTGATCAAGGTAATGCGAGCTCAGAACATCTCATCTAAGTGAGCGAGAGCTGCGTGCTTATCTGACATCTCCTTTATTTGCAGTTTTTAAGAGGAAGTGCATTATGGCAATCTAGTCTAAAATCTTACCTAATACAAACCTTAGCCATTCCTATTTTGTAGCTACATGCTAAGTGTATAGCCAGTTTTTATGTTAAGTTCCATCCCTACCAACTAAATGGTCTTGTGCCTGTCCACACCTTCACCATTCTTGACAATTCCATTTCTTTCAGCAAGGTTAATCCCAGTCTGTTGAATTATCTCTGGCACCTATTAAAATAATCTTCATCTCAACTGGGATTTTTTTTTCCCACAATTTCCATCTAGTGTCCATTTGACCACTGGAACAAAATTCTTGTGGAGATCAGTAACAAGTAGGGTTCCTTTGGGGTCAGTATTAGGACCGGGGATGTTTGACATTGTAGACATGGACACTGGGATTCAAAGCACCCTCAGCAAGTAGGTCAAGGGCTGTGTGGTGCAGTCAGCACCCTTGAGGCAAGGGATGTCATCCAAAGAGACCTAGACAGGCTTGAGACGTGGGCCTGTGTGAACCTCGTGAAGTTCACAAGGCCAAGTTAAACATCCTGCACCTGGGTCAGGGCAATCCCAGGCACAAATAAGGCTGGATGGAGAATGAATCAAGAGCAGCCCTCCCCAGAAATACTTGGTGGTGTTCATGGGTGAGAGGCTGGACATGCCCAGTAATGTCCACTCACCAACTGTGTCCTGGGCTGCATCCAAAGCAGTGTAGCCAGCAGGGCAAGGGATGGGACTCTGCCCCTCTGCTCTGCTCTGGTGAGACCCCACCTGCAGTGCTCTGGGGTCCCAGCACAGGGATTACATTGACCTGTTGGAGCAAATCCAGAGGATGGCCAAAGAGATGGTCAGAGGACTAGAGCACCTGTCCTATAAATACAGGCTGAGAGAGCTGGGATATTTCAAATAGAAGGCTTCAGAGAGATCTTATAGCAGCTTTCCAGGCTAACTAAAGGAGGCTACAACAGAGCTGGAGAAGGACTTTTTGCAAGGGCATGTAGTGACAGGACAAAGAGGACTAGCTATCAGCTGAAAGAGGGCAGATTCAGACTAAATATTAAGGAGACATTCTTTCCTGGGGGAATAGTGAGGCACAGGAACAAGTTGCCCAGATAAGCTGTGGATGTCCCATCCCTGGAAGTGTTCAAGGCCAGGTTGGATGGGGATTTGAGTGACCTGGTCTAGTGCAAGTTGTCCCTGTCCATGGCAGAGGGATTGGAACTAGATGTTCATTAATGTCCCTTGCAACCCAAACTGTTGTTAGTTCTGATTCTACAACATAACTCCGTGACCAAGTCCTTTGGAGAGCACTCAGACATGCCTCTGGTATATACCTGCACATATGCCAAACTTTTTAATGAATGTAATTCTTACACTGAGCAAACACCAAACAAAAAAAAGAAATCTTTCCCAGTACACTGTCTGCTTACTCTTTCATTTTTCTTGATAAGATAGAGCTAAAAACACAAAGAGGTTTATTGAAATAGACTCCGAAGCTAGAGAAGGAGAAGGTTCTGCTTATGTGTCTGTTAATTGCCTTTGGCATGACAGCAGCAAAGTTAATTAATTCACCAACCTATGTCTTGCTTTCCTTATATGGGATATCTAAGCCCTGTGTCAAATGGTCTTAGCATTATGTGGGAAGCAAGGATGATGATGAAATCTGCAGTCAAGTGTTTCCTCCATTTTCCTCTTCTATCTTCTGAAATTTCCTTTTCTAATTATTATTTGAGAAATTTCTTTAAATTTCACAAAACAACCTAATTGCTATCACTCAGCTGTTATTTTTTACTAAGTGCTGAGAAAGCTGATTTGCTATTATAATATAAATATGATTTTAAAGGCATTTGTCTTTACAGGCAGAAATAAATTTTCTTTTCTCTCATTTAAAACAAAATTTTAAAATTACTCTAAACACTTGGGTTTATTTTACACCACTGAAGTTTAAGCAAAACTTCCCATTTATTTTGTTGAGATTTTCTTTATACATCAATGACACATTTTCCTGACAACATTAGCAAGCATGTAGTAATGATGACATTGTGTTTGCCAACTGAAGCCTTCAGCATCCTTTGTTATCACTGTGTACACAAGTGATTTATAAGATATTCTTGCGCAATAAACCAAACCATTGCCATCTGCCTGGGAGACTGACAGCTTGGAAGATATCTTCTACAGCAATTTTGCTTAATAGAGGCTGTCTCCTGAAAAAGCATGATTGAGGGAGGGTGAGTAAATGAAGAAAGCAATAGTCCTTTTTCCCTGAGTATCTTGATTTATATAAATCTGCTCATTCCACCTGTAATAAATTGCAAATCATCTTTGGAGTAAACTGGGGGGAACTTTTCCACAAAGAGAAAGATTTCTGATACGTACTTTAATAATAAATTTAACCGTAAAAAATCTGCTGGTAAAAACTCTGCCCCTGATAGGATTATCAAGAGTAAAACTATATTGTCTCTTTTCTCTTGGAAGAAAATTGCAGAAATCATGATAATAAGAGATTAGTATAATTAGTATCCACATACTGAAATATTTTGGCATGTCCCATGCATTTTATTCTGTCAGTGTTACTGAATTGCTCTAAAATACACACAGGTTTCTCCTAAATGCTCTGCCTGACTTTCCATTTTTGCCCTGTGTGCTATGGGTCCTCTTCTGTAGTGGCACTAGTCACATGGTCAAAATTTGTTGATAGAATTTAAAACAGGGAATTTTCAACTCAACATAAAGAAGAGAAAAATAAAGAAAATCCACCGGGTTTTATTTGCTTGAACAGTAAAAGTATATTCCTCAAAATAGATATATAAGCCAGAAAACTGAGATTAATCAAACTCCAATAAATTATAGACAGCTTACAATCCATGTAAGTAAAATGCCAGCTAATTACTAGTTTTTACCACAGCATCCTTCACAATGGTAGATTTTACATTCTCATGCGATGTCTTCATGAAAACACCATGAAAGAAACTTCAGATCACTCACAATGAAAAACAAAGGTAACAAAACTTTGGTTTTTTCCTCAGTCATAGCTATCTGAATTTTATTTGACTTCAGTCCCAAATGAAAGGAAAAAAATAAAGAAAAAAGGAAAAAAAAATCACAATTCATCCTAATTTTTATGAAGTAACTTTCACAAAGGTCAAAATGGTATTTCAATGCTTCAACTAAACCAACAGCATGACTGTGGCTGACACACAGCATTGTCTGGCTTTCTTTCTGGAAGATATGTAATAGGTCTTGATGTGATTTTAGACAAGTATAAGTACATTGACAGAGACAATGTTCATTCCTATCATTTATGCAAAGAAAAGAAAACAGCATCCAACAGCAAAAAGAGGTCCTATATTATAAACAGAAGGATATATTCAATAACTGTGTAAATGCTATAGCAACAACAATAACCCACTTATTGCTTTGAATGTTTTGTTCAAAATACATTTCACATGAAAACTAAAACTTTGTTTTGTTTTTTAGCATACAAAATCATTCTGCCAAGATAATAGCATTTCAGTTAGGGATGGTTGGTTGTAGCTAGAAAAATAAATGTAGCCCATCCAGAAAAGGGGACCAATGTCTTCTCCAAAGTACAGCTGAATAAAAAAATAAATTTTGTCGTCAAGTTCCAGGTTTTATTATTGATGTACATCATGTTAATAGGGCCAAGAGTTGATCTTAAAAACTGATGTCCCAACACAACACCAATATATCTCTTAGAGCAAATACTGCTCCGATGGTAATGGAATTCAAACAGGATTTTGACATCTGCAAAAGGACAAGCCCACGATGGAACAAGATCAAATAGTAGTTTTGTATCATTATGCTGGACGGGAAGGGAAGAGAAGAGAAGAGAAGAGAAGAGAAGAGAAGAGAAGAGAAGAGAAGAGAAGAGAAGAGAAGGTATTTGCTTTTGCATAACACTTCTAATTTTCTTCATGGTACTTGACATGAACCACATTAGTCTCACACTAATTCCATTATAGTTTACATTCTCTTCCTCTAACTCAATTTCCTAGGATTAACCCACCTCCAAAGAAAAGTCATTTTCCTATTTGCCTTCCACTTATCTCACTGAAACCTTTATTAAATGAGCTTCCTGAAATATAAGATACTATTTTTGTAATAGGTTTAGTTATTTTTCCCTGAAGAAAAACAAATTCAAGAGTAGTTTTTGACAAGGAAGTGCTTATATCCGAAACCTAAAACCAATTTAACATTGTCATCAAAACTGTACAAATATTCCTCTAGTAATTTTTTCATGCACTGAAAAAAATTACTATGTTTTGTCAAATAATGCTTAAGAGTGCAACAGTATCACATTTTCTTTTACTCCTTTCAGGAAAATGTGCATTCCTCTTGAATTAATTGAAAAGATTATTTCCACACTGTTCAGGAAGTACACAGCTTTATTCAAGTGGAGCAGAACCTCTGTGGAGCCACAATGCATGAGACCTGAGATCTGTGGAGTCTTTTCCTGAGCAGAGAGTTTTCAAGCAGGTGGCTGAGTACTTTCTTTTGTTGAAGCCTGCAGAACCAAATCTCTGGTTCTGAGCACTATAAGTCTCAGCTAAACTTTCATTTTCCTTTGAAACACTGGCAAGGTGTTCAGTAGCTCAAAAACACTTTTTATAGCAGGAGGAAGACAGGTAAACTTTATACAAATCACCAGAAGATTAAATTAAAAGAAGAGTATCAGGTATTAATCTCCCACATGCTGTTCTCAGAGAAAAAATAGAAAAAAAGGAAAAGTAATTTCATTCAAACCCAGTCAGTTGGAGGGAGCATGTATTTTGATCCCTGTGGCAGAACTCTACTCCCTATTAGCACTGAAGTGTCCTGTCAAATGCCAAAGGACAGTTATGAAAAATGATATTCCACATAGCAATGTCTAACATCTTATAAAATAATACTATGGCACGACACAGGGAGTATATTATTAAGATGCTCTGGGCATTGAGAGCTTGAATGTAAATTGTCCTGAGGTTTATGATACTTCAATTTTATTTAAGAGAGCACTATTAAAAATAAGCACCTTGCCAGATGTTCATTGCCCATGAGCTCTGTTTTGGCTGATCTTTGCAGTTCTCGCAAGACAACATCGAGATGCCACCTCTTGCAGGGCAGCAGATGAAATCAGGTGTTGAGCACAGAGGGAGCACAATTTACTCTAACTATTTTTATCAGCCTCAGCAAAAACTCTGATTCATAAAGGATAAAAAAAGTCTTCCTTTGCAAACAAAGATGTTAATAACTTTACATGATAAATGCTTGCCTTCCTCTAGACATTAAGCCATTTTTTGTGCAGGCGTTGCAGAAAGTGTAAACTGAGTTAGAGAACCATTTTCCATGTCTTTGATATAGCAACGGAGTATTAAGGAACACTCAAAGAGTGCACAGAGCTGCAAGGGAGGAGCTAACATGGCCACTGCATATTTGGAAAACTGTATAGCTGATCTGAATGGAAAAGGAAAGGAGGATAAACCTTTATGTCTATTTATTTTCCCTTACCACAGTAGTAGGGTGGATGATTTGGTTTGTTTTCTTAGTTCTTTTCTCCTGAGGTAAGAAGAGGTGTGTGAAAGAAAATCACTGGAAAAGCAGTCAGAAATCTATTCTGAAATGGGTATAAGCAGTCAAAAAATATTACTAAAAGCAGTAGAAGGTAAAAAATGTTTTCGCTCTACCTTTAATCTGTTCTCCTGGGAACACTTTTGAACAGACTCAGAAAGTAAGCTACCTAGAAAATAAAAAAAATAAGCAGTAAGATAGCATACATTTGGATTCCTTCCTTATTTTAAAACAATAAAGAATAGCTTTCATTTAATTTTAAATTTGTGGTAACCCCTGTTTAGATTTCAGAAGTTATTATTTTATAAAAATGTTTTTAATTTGTACATTTTGCTATTTGTCATATGTAAAGTGTTGTGTTCAAGCCTGTAAGTGTTTATTTGTGTATTAGAGTAATTTTATCTGCATTAATAAACTTGTTGACTGAAAATACTAGATGGGAATTTTGGTGAAACTCCTCACAGGACCTCATAGGAAAGCTATTGACTTGGCCAAATATTTAAGGATTCAACTTTCCAGCTACCTAAAAAACACACTGAAAAAAGTAAAATTTACAGTGAGAGAAGAAATATATTCCCTGAAACAAAACCCAAAAACCAATAAACAGAGACCCATAGTTTATGTGAGAGAGAAGATTATGGAAAAAATAAAAAATCCCAATGCTTTCCTTCATAATGTTTTAACATGGCGTGAGCATTTTATGTTTTGGGATTTTACTTATGTAATCCTTTTCTTATAGAATTGGAAATAAATACAAATATTTGTTATTTGTTATATCAAGATCATCAAACACAGTCTGGATCCCACAGGTCCTTGAAAACCTTGTGTTTTGATACTTAAATAGTCCAAAAATAAAATCCATTTGAAGTAGCTGACTTTATATACCATCCTATTCTGGATTTGTTCCAGATTCTCATAATTTGGTAAATTTATAGCGTGTGCTGCAGCATTTCCTCTTAAAGAGTTAGGAACAAATTTCCACCCACAGAGAAATCAATGATAAACTTCATGTGTATAGTATTTCTGAAGAAGATAGGAGGAATTTAAATTTAAAAAAAAAAAACATCTAGACATCCAAATGCTGAAGGGAATATACTCTACCTGCATAGAGGCAGGTTTTTATCACCTCCAGATTGGCTCTCTGTGCTGGTAGGGCTGCAGTGACTTCACACCCCACTAAAACTGTCTGAATGGCTGCCTTTGGAAGTCTCAGCCTTATGGTCACATGCAACTTCCTGCTTCAAACATCAGGTCAAATATTTATATGTCTGGAAAAAGAACTTTATTGTTAGGGAAGTACCTGACAGAAGTAGAAATCACACTAACTCGAATCTGACAATCAGACTTTATAATTTTTTTCCCATCTGGTGCAATGTGGAATGCAGAGAGCAACCACACTCGGGGTGTTCCTGTTAGACAGGGCAAGAAAAATCCCGATAAGCAAGAAAAAATGGGTAAAGTATGGGAGATGTAGTGGACAAGAAAGAATGAAAGGAAGAGACAAAGAGAAAAGGACTTCATGTTCTTCCTTGACAATGACAGAGATGCTACAAAAAGCACGAGGGCATCACAGAGTGCTGCAGAGGTATTTGTTGTTCTGTCAGACTAGAAATAGAAATAACTCACTAGCCTGAGCCTGAGGGACACTTACATAAGACTTCAGTCTAAAAGTTGACTGCTGTAAGATTTAAGAGCAAAGGGAAAAAATGAGTAATACAAAAATATGCTGGGCTGTGTCCGTTTTTTTCCCATCCACATATTTTCATAAATTTTGATAATGTCCCTTTTAAAAATCCATTAAAAAAATACAGAACTTGAAATATGTTTTGTACTGCTAACTGTTCACTGCACTTGGGACATGAGGAGGGGATTACAATGGGCTGTGACTCTGCCACAAAGTGGTCTGTGCCAAAAATCTTCTCCATGTGGTGACAGTACCTTTAGCCAGCTGGCAAAGCTTAGATCAGCTCCTGGCCTTAATTTCCCTGCCAGAGAAACAGGGCAGAAATCCTTTCAGCAGAGGGGGCTTGGGTTGTTAGGACTGTAATTACCAAGCTGAACCTCTGTGTTTAAAGGCATCTACTGAAATAATTCCTCAAAACCTTGCCTTTTGCTTAAAATTTTCCCATACAGTAAGACTGAATTTTTGGATGAAACCAAGCTGCAGCAGTTTGGGGGAAGCAATCTCAGTCTGTCTTCATATAAGAGCTGGGTTCAACATTTCTCTCTGAAACTGCTCTGGAACCTCAGAAGGAAGTGCTGTTTTCCACAGTTGTGGTGGTGGAATGGGAAGTTTAGTTATACCACCATCCTTACAACCCTTTTCTACAAGATGCTGGAAAATAAACAGCCTTTTCCATCCTGCTTTGGGCTCAAAATCAGGAAGAATTTTTAATTTATGTTGCAGCTAAGTGACCTGGTCTTTACCTCAGCAGCTCACTAAAGACATAGCAAAAAAAAAAGATATTTTCACCTATCAGTGGAAGTTTTCTTTGTCCTTCAGGTAACTCTCTAGCCTTGAAGCTGGAGCAGTTCTGAGATTTATTTAGAAGTTCAGAGGAGTCATGTAATCAAGGTGCCTTGTTACCACCTCTGAAATGGAGCGCTTGAGATGTGGGCTCCTGAGGGCAGCTACACAGATATTAGCTCATACTGCTCAAGGGGCGTCTGCTCTTCCCTGCCTTAACTTGTACACTGCAGTTTTCTCTTCTTGGTTTCCAAGCTGATTCTTGCTGGTGTGCAATTCAACTGAAAAGACACATATTGTGCCTCAAACTGTCCTGCAACTCTGTTTAAATTGCAATTAAGACATGTTTCTCCTAATTAAAGCTTTTGACCAATTGATCAAAGAGTGGTCTAGGGATTCTAGTTTTCCATGTTCAATTCATTCATCAAAATGCAGTTTTTAAATATTCTTATAAACATGTGCAAAAGGCTGTGCCTTTTCATACTTTGGCACTGTGGCCCACTTTCTTTACGAACTTTGAAACAGACAAGAGTCCATGTTTAAATCTTCATTTTAAAAAAGTGTTCCGTAGAACTAAACCTTTTAAAATTTTATTGGTCTCTCTGTTTTATATTAATTGTGTTGTATGTCCCCAGGTAATTTCACAAAGGGCATTTTAGAAAGGCGAATTCAGCTGATGGATGAATTTCTCTGCAGAGGTTTATTAACATTTTTGTCAATTTATCCCATTAAATACAGCAACATCCCTAGGTGGTAATGAAGTGCAATAGCAGCAGAGGCTTCACACAATGATGGCAAACAGATTCCAATAATTTTCTCAGTAGTATCCTCATAGCACAAGTGAAATGCTGATCTTTACAAGTATGGCTGGGTAAGTAAAAAAACCCCACACAGATAAAACCCAAAATATGTATTTATGAATGTTAATTTAAAGTGAGCATACCTCATTATGGCCTCAAACTTCTGCAGGAGCCGTGGGCATGGAATTAAGAGGAATTAATAGTATTGACAGCAATATTTCCCCCAGTAAAGCAAACATATCAGAAATTTGTGTAAATATATGTAAAGGCTGACAAATGAGGCACATGCAGCAGAAACTTGACCCTGAAATCTCACTTTATCTAAAAGCAGGGATAAGACACACAACCACCCCACACTCCAATGCCACGAATGCCAGTGAAATGGCTCCTCTTGATTTCAGCTGCCGTGCAATAGGATAGCAAAAAAAGCTTGAAATTCAGATTTTGACTACTTCATATTTACAGCAATGAGCTTATGAATAAGTTACATTTCTTCACAGGGATTTTTCAGTAAACAGCTTCAAATAATTAATTTGAGAAACTGCAATTTTTTCTTTTTCAGAAATATCTTGAAAAAGGAAAAAAATCACTGCAATAATTATTAAATTGCAAACCACTCCCTCCTGTGACAGCAACTCCCCGTTTCTCACATCATAAGGTATTTACTTTTACTGCACTGACAGGGTATTCTCCTGTAACAAAAACATAAGGGGTCATAAGATTCTAAGAAATATTATGAATGTTACATAAAAGAATATATATTAAACTTTTATAGATACTTTTTAAAGTTTAAGTAAAAGAGACTATAGTAAAATAAGGATAATAGCCAGAAAGTAAGTACCAAAAGGGATTTTAAGAACTCTGCTAAAAGAGCTGATCATAATATTAAATATTACCACAAAGGAAATTAGAGGTTTGAAGTTTAAATTATTAGGTTCTTCATAGTTAAAAAGTGGGACATACACCCAAAATTACATTGCAGGGGGGAAAAATGGCCTATGACGTGGAACAAAGTAAATTAAACAGATTCTCTCCACATTATCACCTGTAATTTGTGAATTAGTTCTACTTATCTACCCATATGCAGCAAAAATCTTTTGACTTTTGGTATTTAACATCCTAAGTGCTCTGCATCTCCTAACAGGCCTGTGTCTGCTTTGTGTATCATTATGATTTCCAACAAACAGGAGGCAAAGTGAGTCTTTCAGAAACTCCTTCATGTTTGCCTGTTTGTTTGCTTGCTTGCTCTAAACAATGACAGGCAAGAGAGAAATGAGGTGGCTAGTGATGAATAGCATAAAATGCAGATATGAGAAAATCTGCCACATACTGAAGCATCTTCAGTATACACTTCTCCCTTTGAATATGTATATTCACCCCTTCTCAGAAATATTGCATCAAAGTGTGTCATTATTCCTTGCTTTGGTGTTTTTCTAAGGTTGCCACAGAGGAAAAGACAGCTGATTTTATCTAATTGCAAGTTGTCTTTTCCAGCAATGGAAAAAATCCACTCTCAGTTTCCAAACTTAAAAATTTCTGGTCATTTTTTTTTGTTTGTTTTTTTTCTTGAAAATGAGTCATCAAATAATCACCTTTTTTTCCTTCGTCAGAACAGAATAATTTCATCCCAGGCTGAATCGTAGCCATAGATTTCTCAAATGAACCAGTGCTCATTTGGATATATCTTTGTTTTTCCTGGTTACAAAATAAATATTAATTATTGAAAAGAAATTGCTAGTGCTTTTCATTATCAGTTCAGAGCTATCTCCAACAGATAATAAGCAAATCCATGTGGCTGTTATTTAAAAGAATATTTATCTTTTGATGACTTTTCAAGGATTAACACTTTATAGTTTCATTAACCTTTAACAAAATACCTTCTTATTATGGGTCTCAACACCAATCCACCAATCATAGAAATCCATCATATAAAATCTCACTGAACAAGCTATCAAGAGTCCAAAAATATGACAAATGTAGATGATTTTTAAATATATGAAGTTAAAAAATATTTCCATTCTTGGGTTTAGATAAAGCATTGATTTTTTAGGACTCCTTTTTAGAGATTAGACTTGCAAAGATGTTCTAATTCCCTTGGATACAATTGACACAATGCTGTTGCACTGTAGTACATTAGTTTTTACTTTCTATTTCCCTGTAACACCCTGGATTTCCAACTCAGGTCAAATCCTTGTGTCTTTTCACTTATATAAGATAGTAAATACTCCCACACTGGAAATCAGGTTTTTTAATCAGTTGAACATTGAATGAAAGCTCACAAATAGAGAACATTAATAAATTCTGACTGATTTTATTTATTTATTTATTTTTAATTTAGGACTGGATCCAAAGACAAGACAGTCAGTGTAAACAGACTCTGGATAAATTTCTGTAACTTTCTGCCCTGGAAAACTCTTAATTAGCTAGTTGGACAATAAATATGTCTTAATGTATTTTGTAACAGTGAGGATGCTAAATATTCATGAGATAAGTGATATTTTACATTCAATATTGGAATTAAGAGAGCACGCTTTAGCAAGTTGATTCTGTTTTTATTTTTTTACACTGAGAATTATCAGTGTCAGAATTACAATCAATACAATACTTCTGCATGATGGAAATGCATGCTCCAATAGAAAACTAAGAAATGTTGAATATGGTCATTTAAAATGACATGTTTTAATCCATTTTCCACAATCCATAATTTATTTTAATCCACAAAGAAATTTTTAATTATCCTTTACATTCTTTTCCACTTTCCTACATGTTCATTTAAAAATTATATACATCAAATAATTTACTTGTACGAGTTCTGTATAGATAAACTGCTCATAAAATTCCCTGGTTAATCATGAAGGAGAGCATAGTTCTTGCAGCTGGTATTGGAGAAGAAATTATTCATAAGGCTGTCTATGGGCATATTTCTGACTATTGATTGTTTTGTGCAAACCCAGTTCCTCGGATACAGCTATCTTCTGGTTATCTTGGAACAAGAAGGGTGTCTTCACACGCATGGATAAAACGTTAAAAATAAAATGATTGATTTTGAAGTGTGAAATGTAAGGGCAGCAAGTCCTAAATCCAAAATAGATTAAATGTCCGGGAAAACATTTAAGCTCAGAGGAACACAGTGTAAACCCTCTTTAGGCAACTGACTTTCTAATACATTGACTCAAAGAAAAAACTATGTGTTCCAAGTGCAATAAAAAGTCTGAACAAAAGTATTTAGAAGAGAGGAACCAAATTAACATTGTGTCCATTAACATCAGCATCAATCAAAAAATTTATTGGAGTCTGCCACAAGATAAAAGTGCTCTGGCTTGCTTAAAAATGATTGCTGCTCTTTTATTTCTTTCCCTGTTAAAGCTTTCTTATTAATTCCAGCCTGAATACTTACAGGTAGCCATTAATTAAAATGTACCTTTCAAGAAAAATTGTTTTATCTCCTTTGTATTCTACATGGTGACCCAAGAATTCATTTCCAGATTGCACTTGGATAGAGTTAATGTTCTTCACAATGGCTGGTATGGGTCTGAGTTTTGGATTTGTGCTGGAAAAAGTCTGATAACACAGGGGTGTTTTTCTTATTGCTGAGCAGCACTTGCATGTAGACAAGGCCTTTTCTGCTTCTCTACTCTCCCACCAGCTAGGAGGCTGGGGGTGCACAAGGACCTGGGAGGGGACACAGTGGGGACAGATGACTGCAGTCAGCCAAAGCAACATTCCATACTGTGAAGTGTCATGCTCAGCACGTAGTCCTGGGGAAAGGAGGAGAAGGGTGTTGTTCAGAGTGATGGCTGTGTCTTCCCAAGTCACCATTATGTGTGCTGGAGCCCTGCTCTCCTGGGAATGGCCAACCACATCTGCTGGCCCATGGGAAGAGGTGAATGAATTTTTTGGGTTGTTTTGCTTGTGCACATGGCTTTTGCTTTATCTATTAAACTGTCTTCATTTCAACCCAGAGGTCTTCTCTCTTTTACACTTCCAGTTCTGTCCCCTGTCCCATGAGGGGTGAGTAACTGTGTTAGCTGACAGATGGGGTTAAACCATGAGAAGCTCTCAGAAACCTTGCACTTCAGAGACACCATGAACCACTTCACCCCATCTGAAGATAGATATTTAAATAGTCCATATGAATCAGCCAGAAATTACTATTCCTTATTCATCTCTGATAAATGGCCTTAGGTGGTATTAAGAGAATCCAGACATCCAAAGACATCTTTTGTGAAGTCCCTTCACTTTCTGTTGCACATAGTAGAGATTGAATAAAAAGAATATTTACCATGAACAGCTGATTAATAGAACTAAGAAAGTACTTGACATAGAAAAATCTCTGTGTCTGGAATTTTTCACAGTTAGAAAATGGCAAATACTGAAATTTTTCAATGAAAATACAACATAGTAGGAGCTGGTGGTGATTAGAGGGTTGATTTTCTTTGACAAACCACACTTTCTACATTTGCCCAATTTATTGATGTCAACAGAATCATGTATCTGCTTCAAGCACAGCAATGCATTCAGAAAATACACTTGGTGTGATGATATAGAAGATGGAGCTAGCATTCCTAGGTTTGTAGGTCAGTCAGATGAGAATATTAACATCAACACAAAATGAAGCATAGTCTCATTCACCCAAAAGAAAATTCCACCAAAATTAGTATCTTCCTAGATAATAGGAACACTCCAACAGTCTACTGGTCCCAGAAATAGGGAATCCTTTCCCATTTTTCTTTAGTCCTAGATAAATGTTCTCTTATCTCACTAATTTATCTGCAGCACATCTGGACACCCATGGAAGCAAATGAGAATTTTACAGAAACAAACTTCTTACCTCATGACTTTAAGGGCCCAACAAGCACCACAAGAAAGTTTTCTAAACCACTAAACCAAGAGTAGGAGAGAAGAGGGAGAAAAGTAAGGAAAAAGAGGCATGGAAAAGCTCAGAGGCAGAAGCAGGGAGCTGGTAAATCACATTGACTGTCCAGTGCCCAGACAGCTTTAAGACTAGTTAGTTCCATGCAGAAGCATGCTTTGGTTATCAAAGTCTTTTTTCTGATGCAGGCTCTCCCTGCCTCTCACCATAATAAAAATTACCTGTGTCCACATCTTTGTCCACATCTAACTCCCTGCTACTTCAGGGAAAATCAAATGACAAGCTAAATAAGCAAAGCACCCCAAAATCATGAAGTCTTTCTTTGTTTTTAAAGTTTAGCAGGTATCTGGAAATAAGCAGTGGGGTAACTACCCTGCATATATAAAAGATAATGAATGTAAAAACTTTGCTGACAGCCAAGATCACAGTGATTCCATCAGTATTTGCAGGTTTAATCCAGTTCTTTTAATTGCCACCTGTACCCAAAATACCCTGGCCACTTGGTTTTGCCCTCACATTGCCAATTGGCCCCAGCATGCTGTAGCAGTGCAAACAGATTATCAGATAAGATAAATCAGTCCAGTCAAAAAGTTACCCAGAAAAGTACTTTCATCTGGATCAGTTCCCTGATACTGTTTACCTCCTGGCTGCATAAGCACTTGCATTAGTCACATTTGCTTGGGGTGAAAACAACCAGAATGGCTAAAGCCTTTAGACATAATTTCCTCAGAAAGCCAATTTCCCTTTCAGGCTGTCAGGGCTTATGTGTTTAGAGTGAATTTCTTCTCACTCTGCACAATGTGTAGTTCCTTCATGTGGTTGCTCAGGACTGTAAAAGCCCATAATCAATACTCTTTGTACATGCTGTTCCAAACTCTGAGCAAGGAGGTGGGGGACAAAAGTTGCAAAGAGGGAAAGAGGTAGGCAGTAAGGGAACTTGCCATCCTGTAGTTAAGGGAAGTAGTTTCAATGTTTATGGTGCTGATCATGAACAAACCACAACAGAAATAACCTCGACAAACAACTATAAATTGCTTTCTCAGATACTCCAGATGCCATATTAAACCTCATTTTAAGTTTCTTCAGTAGTTTTTTGATACTTGAGGGAAGGTTGTGTTAGAAATCAAGAATTAAGAATGAAATAAAGCTCTCAAGTTTTATATCAGTTACACTCTGAACTAGTTAAGAAAATAAAAATCCCTCCTGCATAATCTCTTTGATACTTGCAAACAAAACACCTACTTGGTATAAAAACCAGCCATTTTTCAATTATTTAGTGATAATATTATTATTACTCTTGGAATATTTTGACATATTATTTTTATTCCAGTCAGAAGAAAAGCCTTGAAATACACAAATTTTAAGAGCAGTAGAATTTATTTGGTGCTGTTAGATTCTTGTTTTCTGAGCAAATGGATTTCAACAAATATTTCATAAAATTACAGTTTGTGGAAGTATCATAAGTGCTTTCCAAAACAAAGTGAGAGCTCTTATGCAACAGATTCATGATGACTCAACTTGACCTTTCATTGTAAAATAGGATTGGACTTCTGCCATGTTATGGATGCTCTTCTTGTAAATATCCAGATGCCCCCATTAGTTTCTAGGGGTTTTTCACCAGATAGAAAACAGTGGAAGTGGTTATAGCAGCATATGCTCTCATATCACAAAACTGAATCAAGCCAATGATGTTATGAGTGTTCTGCAAGTCCTTGGCAGAGGTTTTGGTAAGTACTTGTGCAATATGTATCGCACATAGACAAGTGTGTGTGTGCATTTGTGTAGCAAATTTCCATTTGGTTTTACATAAAGAAATCCAGAAAAAAAATGTAATTTGATCAACATGTCACAGTGTGCCAGACAAGCACTGTTTGAAAAAATTTCCTTATGCTAGTACTGTAGATTCTTGTCTTAACTCCTGGTTATATATTTTATGAAGACAGAAAAAACCATGCTTAAGGTGACTGGATTACATCATTAAACCATCAACCTTTGCTTCAAATTTTGGTGGTTGTCACCGCAGTTGACAACTAAGCCGCACACGGATGCTTGGTCATTCTCCTACTAGAACTCCCCAGTGTGATGGGGCACACAAACAGGAATGTAAAAGTTAGAGAACTCATGGGTTAAGATAAAGTTTAATAGGGAAATTAAGAAAAAGCCATGTCCACAAGCAAAATTAGGCAAGAAATTCATTTGCCACTTCCTGTGGGCAGGCAGGTGTGTTCAGCCATTCCCAGGAAAGCAGAATTCCATCTTGCATAACAGTGGCTTGGAAAGACAAATACCATCACTCTAAATGTCCTCCCCTTCCTTCTTCACCCAGCTTTANGTCTGCTCATCAGTAGCTAAAACATCTCTGGGTTATCAAGACTGTTTCCATGAAAAATCCAAAACAGAACCCCATACTAGCTACTGTGATAAACATTAACTCTGCCACAGCCAAAGTCAGCACAATAATACAATTGTTGTAGTATTGGAAACAATGGTTTCCAATAATACAATCTGGTTTAAATTAGCAAGCCACTAACATAAATCTACCAGAAAATTAGAACACCAAGACAGAGTGTTTAGTATGGATACATATATACAGTAAGTACATAGTAAATGGAAAGATGACTTATAGCTCATGGTGTGAAACCACAGTACTAACCTGTGATATCCAGAACTGTGGTTAAAATGTATTGTTTGGAATACAATTACAGTGATCTTCATCACTGTCATTGGAAATTTTTAAATTTAAAAAAGAATATTATTCTATTTACAAATGTTTCTGACTCCTCTAAATGTTTATTCACTGATAAGGGACAAATCAGTACCACAGTTTTCTCTGCTACTGCTAAGGATGCGCCTGTAAAACACAAGACTTGTGTCTGCTACCTAATTTTCAAATAATGAAGACTTAGAACAGTTTAAAAACTATAAAAATAAATAGGTTCAAAGTACATACAGGGGCTGTCCTTTTGACCTTACTAAGTCTGTATAATGTTAGTTTAGAAGTTAGTTAGAAGTTCCTAGAACCTTCTGTGATGAAAAGAATTAATTCTGATGTCAGCAGGACTCTTCCCCAAACTCTTTCCTTCCAACAGAAGCTCCAAATTCCATTACACCTGGGAAGGAAATTAAAAAAAAAAAATAGATTGTTCCTTTCACGTGCAGCAGCATGAAGATCTGACCTTTGAAATTCCTTGTAGAAT
Organism: Erpornis zantholeuca; assembly: GCA_013400515.1. Classification (NCBI taxonomy): domain Eukaryota; kingdom Metazoa; phylum Chordata; class Aves; order Passeriformes; family Timaliidae; genus Erpornis; species Erpornis zantholeuca. The sequence goes on from VZTN01007650.1 coordinate 78,083, forward strand.
TCTGCCAGAGAGCTGCAAGAGANACACTCTGTAATATTAAAATGAGTAAACATTTTTTCAAGCAGAGAGCTTCAGTGCTGAAAATCATGTCTTTATACGATTAAGAAGTTTCCATGGGAGTTTTTATTCCCATGAATAAACAATTCTGTCATTGTGATGGAAAAAAAGTAATTTCTAGTGGGATATTTTAATATATTGCTTAATCTAGAAACTCAATTTTAAATTTAGGAATAATATGGAGTTGAAAAAATTTAAAGCCATATAATTTTCTTTAGCCTGTTCTACGAATCAGATAAACCTTAGTTCAATCTCAGTGAATGCTGAAACTGTAAAATAGTACCAAACTGGAAACTCTCCTATGTCTTAATATTTCATATAAATATTGTGCCAATCAACAAAATCTGAGATCTTTTTTACTGGTTATTTCACTGTAGTAGACACTTTAATATGCAGAAAAGGTACCTGTTGCCGTTTGCAACAAAATAAAAATGTCTCTAGCTTGCTCAGTATTTGTCTTTCATTTCCAGCATTCCCGTTAGTGTAATCAAAATGAGATGTTGCTGACACAGTAAGAGAGAGGGGGAATGAGCTCTTCCTGCTACAGGAGATGAAGTAGGAGGAGGAGGGAAAAAAATAATGCTGGAGAGAGAAACCAACATTTCCCGGTTTTTGCCTGTGTTGATGCTCTCACAGGTAGCTTCCCCCCTCAACTTACAATCACCAGTTCTACACTGCAACCTCTGCCTCAAAAACATCAACAAAATTGTCTTTTTAGGAGGTGGATGTGTATCTCTTGCTGAAGGTTTAAAGCTGTTGAGATCTGGAAGAATCCAGCAAAATTTTATAGCCATTCAATGCAAGAATGAAATGGACATGTGCCAAAATATTCAGTAAAAATAAAATCTGGGTATTCTTGGCAATAACTTTGCTCCAAAATAAAATTTGCACATCTGTGAATATATTTTAATATTAATCAAAAAATCCTGTCATTAGACAGAAATCATAAATGTCTTCATTCATAGGATATGTTCTTATGTTGAGCTTGGACAGCAAATCCTTAATAAAATATTTGTTATTTTTTGCAGTTATAATATTTGTTCTTGTCTTTATATAAAAGCTATTCTTGCCATCCTTATGCCTTTCACCTTCTAAAATTAAATAATCCAAATTACTTTAAAAGCTTTCTTTATATAAAAACCTGAATTTTATGTCCATCAATGTACTTATTGCCTGTCCCTAAACTTGTCTAATTTTTCAATTTCCTTTTCAAAGCAAAGTAACTCATTTTTGCAAGCAGGATTCCAAATTATCCTGCATCACTGATTTATATAGGGACCTTTATAGAGTGTTTATTCACATCAGAAAGCAAGCAAAAAATTAGTGTAAAGAGAATGAAAATAAATCCATTTTCCAAATCAATCTCATAAATTTTTTGCAGCATTAGCAGAGATCTCTGGCTGAGAGCTTCCACATCTATTGTCATTCTATAATTATCTGAAAAAAGGGCATTATTTCACAACACAAGTGGAGCAGCAATCTCTCTTATTGAGCAACACTGTATGTCAAGTGGTGTGCAGTACTCAGCTGATGCACTGATATAAATCTGAATACTCAGTTTGGAAGAGACATTAGCAGGAGGGCATACATCTTGTCTCTACTGAAATCCTAAGAGCACAAATTTTGTTTAGTTTAACATTTTGAGATTATAACCACTCAGTTAAGATATCTTTATATACATTCTACTGGGTGAAAAACCTGCTTGCTAAAATATTTATGAAAACAAAATGCCAAAAAAAATTAAATAAATCAAGATCTCATAGTGACTTCAGTTGTGACTTCTCATATAAAATTAACTGGATATCAAATACCCACTTTTTAATTTATTAAGAAGAAGGGTTTGTCTCTAATTAACTTTTCCCTCTTTCTAGCTGTAGGAATTGATACATCTATGTTTTCAACAACAAACTCTTTCACTCCATCTCTCCATTTGAAGACACAATGTTACTAAATTCACAGCATCCCATTTCCCAGAGAACATTAACATATCCTATTAGTCTAATCTGATAAAAACCCTAAGCCTGTGATATTTGTGAGTGTTAAATATTTCATTTCTTCCCTGATGGATTCAGTTTCATTTTATACCAATTAATTATAGCAGAGGAAAAGAAATGTCCTCTTTATTCCATCGTGCAAGAATTGTTAGTGCTTATGGGCTCCATATGCATTTCTGTATCCACTTCAGAAGAAACTGTTGAAGAAACTGCCTGAGAGAGTTCCCATCGGTCTTGCAGCCTATCCAGGGAGTGGCTGAAAGTGATAGCACTGCCTTTTTCCTGCCAAGCTGGCAACATACAATGGGTAGAGGACTGAGCAAAACATCTCTACTTTCATCTGCTACAAAAGGTTATACTCTGCTTTCTCTTTTTGTGTGCAGGTGTATGCTCACCTCTATGTAGGCAGGTCATATATATCACATATAAGCAAATAAATGTGCCTATATATAATACATATACTGCAACTAAGTATTTTCTGATGAAAATGTTCTGGGAAAAGAAATTTCTGGGAAAATGCTGCACCAGGTGGTTTTGCAGTGCTAACTCCATCCTTTTCTTGGTTGGAGTCTGTAGACAGTGCAATGCATTTATTGCATGTAATATATTAAACGCATAATGATATACATGTTATAATTATATGCATGTTATAATTATATACATGTTATATGATCTGTATACAGATTTATACAGTTCATATTGGATGTACCTTTATATTATTCCTATGCAATGAATCTGACACAGGTCACTTCCTTCATCTCAGACCAAACTTCTCAGTCCAGCTCAGTTTCTGCATCACTACTCCCAATTCCACTACAGAGAGTAGCAGAGGGAGCATCAGGCAGTCACTGTGCTCCTCCAGTACCTGGCTTATTTTTAGGGGTCTGAAAAAAAGGTAAAACTGGCAGAATTATGGTCGATTAAATCAATTTGTGAAGAAATTTAGGTTTATAACAGAAATATTTTTAGATTAGAAACTGCTAAAATTGATACATCACACTATATACTATCAATCTGTAAATTAAAACAAATTATCTGCAATGGAAATCAATCAGTTCTTAGGACTTCTATAACAAAAAGAGACAGATAAGGTACTTCATTAGGCAAGACCTCTGAAAACAAACAATTGTATGAAAACTAAAGGGATTTTTCCATTTTTTATTCTGAATATACCCATGATTTTGTGGAAAGTGACACGATATATTTGTCTTTAATTAGTGAGTGGGCAAGGTACAGTGGGCAGGCTAGTCACAATGTTTCTCTGCAGGGAAACCTCAAATCCCTTCATAAGCAGAACAGGAAAGAAAATAAGAAAATAAGACCTAGTCCTGTGCAGAGAATCAGAAGTTGAATATATTGTCAGTTTGTTAACCAAAGTATTAGAAGCTATGTCATAATTATTTCTTGAAACTTCCTATCAGTGGACTCAAAACTGAATTTTTTTCATGCAGTAAGATGAATTAGAGGATATAGATCCAGAATATTTTTGTCTTAATCTAATGTACTGATAAATACAATAATCTAAATTACCGAGTAACTTAATTTATTAATGTGCATGTTGAACAGAGTTATTAGATGGCAAAAACCCTTCAGTATCTGATTCACAATTATCCAACGCAAGGACTGAAGAGAATGATTCATTTGCCTTCAGAGAGACAGTAGTTTTTCCCTTTCTCTACTAAAGAGTATGTCTCCACCTCATTGACTTAAGTGATTTAACCAAGATTAAGTTATCTGCCTACAACCATAAAAAACATTTCTGGAGGACAGCCCAGGCCTTGCAACTCCGTGGTTCCTGTTTTTATCAGAAACAAGCCTTTTGTTCCTTATCTAGATTTGGTCCAATCTCCTGAGGAGTTCAGTCTGGTTTGATGAAGTGTGTGGATAGAAACCTCACTTAGGTGGTGCTCTCATTCAGACCACACTCACTTTCAGCTGCACATTCAGCTGAGGATTCGTCATGAAAAAAAGTTCAACTTCAATGACAAACTCAGATCTGCCCTTTAATTATTAATCTATCGTCCAGCAGATAACACATGTTCCTTCTCTAACTGCTCATTTCATATGTTAATCCTGGTGAGACAATTTCCTCTTTGTCTCTTAGCCAGTTATTTCCCTTTGTCAAGAATTCTGCTTGCAAGTAGAACAGATTATTTGCATGATTGTAGTAGACCAATATTACTGAACTATGGTAAAACACTGACTCAAAGTCTGGGAAAAGGCTAACAAACACAAAGTTAAAGCTTTCTGACAAGTAGACAAAGCAATAATTAGCTGTCTCTCTCCAAACAGCTATAATTATCAGGAGCAGAGCTAATAATTTTAAGTCATGCTGGTGATCTTTTGTTTCAGCATTTAAAAACACACACAAAGGCGTTCTCATCAGACAATATTTTTAAAGAACCCCTTCTCTTTATCCTTGTTACCACAAAATGTCATAGGTTGTCATCTCTCAAAAGAATAGCTGCATAGCAGCAACACCACACTTTCAAATAAATCTGCAAAGCAAACTTTGTCATTTACAACCATTATTGGGCTTCTGAGTGGATGGGTTGTACCTCTATTTTCTAATTATTTTAAGATTTCCTTAGCCATTTAAGTAGCAAGGAAAGTAAGAGAACAGAACTGTGAAAGGAAAGTTGCTTCATGCAAAGAATTGTTAGGGTACAAAACACAAAGTATGAATAAAGTACTGCTGTGGAATTTGCAGATAGAAAGAGTCTTATTACCTGCAGAAAGTGTTACTGATGTCTTACCTGTCTGCATAAAAAATGAGATGTGCAGGGAATGCAATGTTGTTTTCATTTTGTGATTTCGTGGAATGAGGAGTGTTTCATATAGCATCAAATAAGCAAAGAAAATAGAAGACCATCCACAGAAGCTTTACTCATGACTTATCAAAGGCATATTTGTATCCACAAATAATTCCAAGAATATATAAAAAAAGAAGTATCCATTAATTTTGAGCAGATGTTCCAAATATGAAATACACTAACAAGATCATGGTCTGATCCTTGCCTCCTTTTCATTTTCAAGCTCACATGGAAAACTAATTGTCCCATTTTGCTTCTCTTGCACCCAGTTTTAAAGGCACGGACAGGCACAGGACTCATGTCTGGGCATAGAGTGGCAATAGGGGATACCACATCATAAAGTCACCCCAAGACACTAATAAATACTTAATATTTGTGGAAAAAAGCCACAGTGTTTTTATTCTGTTGGAGATAAATACTTTTAAACAAGCTTTTATTAATGACACTGGGCATAGATCCTCCCTACAGATGGAATTCTCAAAGGTAGTAATCATCAGGAACACAATACGTTCTCGTTTTCAAAAGCACTCCAGTGGCTCAGAAACTTATATCCTTCTTCACTAAGAGAGAAACATGAAAAAAATATTAAAAAGTAAGTGTTTGAGTAATTCTAAATTTTTGTTTTAAATGCTTTCTTAAGGAGGACATTTTTCTTTCTGGCAATCAATATATTTTTTTCTCCCTTTCAGATGCCCAAGGGAGACTCAAGAAGTCAGGAATAGATGCAAGATGAATATAACTGGGCTCAAGAAGTTTTGGTCTGGCTTTTCTTGAGAAGAGGATACGAGAAAGCACTGAGGCAATTGCTTGGATACATACATTGCAGGCAGAGGGGACATGGATGAGGAAAATATCTCACAGGGAAGTCTCAAAGAAGCAGAAGGTGAAACACATGGGACATTCCAGGGAATGTCAGTTGTCAGATGGATTGGTGAAGGAAATATGTTAAGACAAAAATTGCATGGTGTTAGCAAAAGGGTCACAAAGCCTGGAAATATTCTGGAAGTTACTGCTGGCTCCCTGTCTATGGGACACAGCAGCCTGTGATCACAGATAAATATATTCCATTGTCATTCATAACCATTGTTTCAAATCTCTCTGAAGACAAGTGGCTGAAAGACACCCACCTAAGAGAGTGAGAGAGAGAGATGGGGTGAGCTAGACAGGAGAGGAAAAGAGAGAAGGAGAGGGGGTAGGATTATAGAGGTTTGTGCCACCATGAGCCAGTATAAACCTACATAGAATAAAACATAATAGATAGTCCATGATTTTTCAGATATAAAAGCGACAAAAAGAAGATTGTAGATCACTATTGTCATTTTATGATGTGTGCATTATTAGATGTAGCTCAGGCAGTTGTCCTGAGGCCACCTGTGTGCTGCAACTTGACTAGTGTGAAACCAAATTTAGGGCAGTGTTCCGAAAGTGTGACTTCAATTTTAAAGCTTAACAGGGACACAGAGTGTCATTGGTTACTGTCCTGCCTACATGAAATGAAGTCAACTGTTCAAAATTAAAATATTTCCAGAAGACCATCAGAAGAGCACTGAGCACACTACAAATCTCTTGGACCTCATAGAGCTTCAAAATATAAAACCTGTAGAAAAGGGTTTGGTGTTTAACAATGACATATATTAAAAAGGAAAAGAGAAAATTGAGAAGTCGCTCGTACAGTTATGTATTTGAATTCTATTTTAGAGCAGGTAGATATATTTTATAAAATTACTACTTCAAGACTGAAATTCGTAGAGTGCAAGGAGGGCAAAATCTTAATAATTTTACATGGTAAGGCTTCTTGAACTTCATGTTTACATGAATAGTTATTTCCATCTTTATTATACCTCCATCAATCTTACAGTCATTTGTATTTCTCTGTTTTATAAATTAAAATTCTTCAGAACACTGTTTTTGATGAGTGCATACTTCTTGATTGCAAGGTGACATTTGTATAGTTTTTTATAGAAAAACCTTTTAAAAAATGAGATGCTGATTAAAAACTGCAAACCCACTTTAGTGTCAAACACTTTTTAGGTGTGTTAAACTTTCCATATAGTGTAGTGGGTTGACCCTGGATGGATGCCAGGAACCAACCAAATATATTCTGTCACTTCCCTCTGCAACTGGACAGGGGGGAGAATACATAAGGGGTTCATGGGTTGACATAAGGACCGGGAGAGAGCACTCACCAAATAGTGTCACAGGAAAAACATTCAGATTAGACATATTAATTGAATTTATTACTTAAAAAAAGTAGAGCAGGATAGTAAGAAGTTAAGCAAGACCTTTAAAACACCTTTCATCTACTTGTCCCTCCTTCCCAGCTCTATCTCCTCCCACAAGCAGTGCAGGGAGATGGGAATGTGAGTTATGGTCAGTGATCACACGTTGTTCAAGCCACTGCTCAGAGAGAGGAGTCCTTCACCTGCTCCAACATGGGGTCTCTCCCATGGGAGATAGCTCTCCATGAATATCTCCAGCATGAGTCCATGCTATTGGCAACATTCCTCCCCAAACTGCTGCAATGTGGGTTACCCTTCCACAGGGTCCACTCCTTCAGGCACGGCCTGCTCCAGCCTGGGTCCCCCACAAGCTCCTGCCAGGGAACCTGATCCAGTGTGGGCTCCTCTCTCCAAGGCTCCACAGGAAAATTTCCAGGAGCTTGATCCAGAGAGGGCTCCTCACAGAGTCACAGCCTCATCTCAGGCATCCACCTGCTGCAGCGTGAGGCTCCACCAGCGGCTCCTCCAGCAGGTGGATCTCTGCATCCCCATCCTCCTCCCTGGGCTGCAGGGGCACAGCTGCTTCACCATGGGCTGCACCATGGGCTGTAGAGGAATTTCAGCCTGGAGCATCTCCTACCCCTCCTTCCTCACTGACCTTGGTGTCTGCAGGGCTGCTCCTCTCACATTTTCTCACCCCACTTTTCCCTGGACAAAATTACCACTGTACAATAACTTTTTTCTTTAAAATATGTTATCACAAAGGTATTATCACAATTTCTAAATGGTCCAGCCTTGCCTAGTGGCACATCGATCTTCAAGCCACCAGGGATTGGCACTGTTGAGATGGAGGAAGCTTTTGGAAGCTTCTCACAGAATCCACTGCTGTAAACCCTGTAGTATCAACACCTGGCTGCAAAAACCCAATACATATTTAAAGTGTTTTTGCTGCAATAACCGGATGGCATTTGTGTGGGAAAAAAAGAAAAGATATATTTCCTGGCAGAGTTCATTAAGAAATCAAAGATTTAAAAAATCTTGTAGATTTTTTTAATAAGTGTCTGTGTAAACACTGGAATAAAGTGTTTTCTTTGAGACTGAAGATTCTCTTTCACTGTGCTGCAAGTGAATCACTTTCCTGAAATATGTTGTGGACTAGTGACATTCTTGATATACGACTTTAGCACCTTATTTTATTGCAATACAAGGAATTTAGAAAAAGTGATATTGCAGATCACAATACTTCTTTATGAAAATCAGAGCAATGTAAGCACAGAAAGGCAGAACCTGGGGGCAAAAAGAAAATTATTATATTTATGTCATTAAAGATAAAAAAATTAGCAGTAGGCACAGTAATTGCTGAAGGATGAAGACAATACTATTAAACAGAAAATCAATAGCAACATTTGTACACAGAGTGACTTATATTACATCCTGTCACTGAACCTTAAACCTAATTGACACTCAATAGGCCTGTCCGTTCCAGTTCTCTTTTCTAGTTTATTTCTGTGTTAAAAAATGACAAGTCCTGGACAGTGCATTGTCCAATATTCTAAAAAGCTTTTATTGCATAGGTCAATTTTCTAGTGTTCCAAAGGGCTCTGTACCCATTCGAAAGAAAGGTTGTACCTTGCATAAGTCAATACGAAATAAAATTTTGGTGAAGAAAACACAGACAGTGAATTGACCTGCTGCAACCAATTCAGTGGAGACTTAAATTCATTCATTCATCATCACTGAAAGCAGTTTTTAAATGTGCTCTTTTTGTAGTAGATGAGTCAGGTACCTAAACTCCCCATATGTTACTCAGAGAGACATAAGTGTCAGAAAATAAGGTTCATGACTGCTGTAATACCCCAAGCCAGGAGGAGTTAACAAGGAGAGGTTGTATCTTGACTCCCTCACACCCTGAGTCTTCAGGCTATGCATTTCCATAAGACCAGTGGCAGGTCACAATTGAATCTGGAATTCCTCTTAAATGAAGATCATTTTTCTAAAACTTAACAAGGAAATCAGTTACATCTGCAGCTGGGAGATACTCAAGGCTACAGAAACAGACCCACTGCTAGTTTAATTGTAAATTAAACAAAATTAAATTAAACTAGGGGAAACAGTCGGACACAGTTTACACATTCTGAATAAAATAGTAACTAAGGAGTTGTTATCTAGCAAATGTCCTATATAGCTAGATCCTCATGGGAGCACAGGCATGAGACAATTCTGAGTGTTTGCTTACTGGTGAATGCGTAAACAGAGAGAAAATTTAAACAAATTTTTTTTTAAAAATGTTTGCTCTTACTCCCCAGAAGGAAAACTAAACTAAAACATAACTAAGTTATGTTAAGTTAACTAAGTTAACTAAGTTAAAACATAGTCAAGCTAGGCCTTGACTGGATGAAATTAAAATATCTGGTTTCAATATAAGACAACTCACTTAATTTAGTTTATTCTTCCACCTGTATTCTGTACCACCAGATAGAAAACTTTTACTCCTCCACCTGTATCTCTTACGACTCGCCCCAGAAGGTGAGGGTAATCCAAGTTCTCTTTAATAGATCCCTTGAGGTGGACTAGAGTGAAATAACACTAAATGAAAAAAAAATATATATATATGTAAGTTTTATTCTAGAACAATTTGGTTGCAAAGGAAAGAGGGTAAGAGCCATTTTGGTTATTGTATACTATAATACAGAAAAGGATAAAATTATTATTAAAAAATTTATAAAGAAAAAGAAAAAAATTTTAAGAGTAAAAAGATACAAAATCACCACCCATTATACAGCAACTAAACTAATTTTTGCAATTTCGACATCAGTTGACATCGCCTGTTGTATCACAACATCCTAAGCATGTTAGCAAAGAAAGATTGCTTAAAGGTGCAAACTTCTTAAATGTAACTTTCCATTTAAGAAATAAAAATTCAGAATAAATGGAAGGAAAAGGTCTGGGGTTATCGTACTGCTTGATGGGAAATATGCTTTTTAATATGTGACTTTCTGTCTTAATTTAACACTATCTCCAAGTTTACTGAATTAAGTGCCTTAACTCTAAAATATTGTTTATAAATGATTCAGAAAATCTTCTGAGCACCTTTACTTCTGCATCTATAATTACATTTCTAAATATCTCTCAGGATTGTGGTAGCCATTTACCTTATCTAAGAAGTATCAGTATACATGTAATTCTAAATTACTCTAAAATTGAATAATGCAGGGAGTATCTCACTCAGATAACCATATCAGTCTGTATTACGATTAGAGCCCTACACTTGCATTTTGTACTTATCAGGTACATTCGTTTAGGTCTATCTAGCAGATATAATGAATGATTTACCAAATTCAAGGAAAGAAATCTATACTCAGGTTAATTGACATTGATTTGTAACTAGCACCACATCCAACAACATTGAGATCACAAGAGGTGATAACATAAATTAGTGAAATTCTTCTGTCAGACGTTCAGTTCTCCTAGAGAACTTTTTCTACAATAGATGAATCTACTCCTAGCAATATTCTGTAGTCTAGTCCATTAGTAATCACATGATTTTAGAGAAGAAAATATATCAGTATGAGTTGCTAGAGGAGTTTTCAATCTGTACAATGGATCAAAAATAAGAAGAACCAAAACATGGCTTCACTGGAGTGTATACATACACGTTCAGAAGGATAAACCTCTGGGTCCTAACAGATCTGTCAGAGCATGATCAAGGAACTTGATACATATAAGCCAGAAATAATGTGCTGGTCTTTCTGGGAAGTGGGTTTAATTAAAACAAAAGACTATTCCTGGCACTCTGTGCTCAGTATGCCAACTTTATCTTAAGAGTTTGTGCTTACTGTTTGTTCTGGTGTATAACATTTTTACTTCAAAAAAATGAACAAAACCATCTGGTTTGAAAACACTTTCTGGACAAAAAGGGTCTGAAGTTTATTACAGATGGCATTTGAAAAACAGTTTGCCAATAGATAAATGTCTGAACTTCCAAAATACAAGCTTTATTTTCAATGTATCAGTTTCAGCTTAGCAGAATATAAACATCTTTCCATAAATTATTTTTTAGAAATTTTGTTATATAAAACATAGAAACAAAAATGTAAGTGAAATATATGATATGGGGCACCTTTAACTCCATTAGATTGCTCAGAGCCTTGTCCAATCCGACCTTGAATGTTTCCAGAGATGAGGCATCCACCACTTCTCTGGGAAACCTGTGCCAGTGTTTCATCACCCTCACTGCGAAAACTTCTTCCTCACATCTCTCTTGTAGGCCCCCTTTAGGCACTGAAAGGCTGCTCTAAGGTCTTCCCGGAGCCTTCTCCAGGATGAACTCTCAGCATTTCCTCATAGGTGAGGGGCTCCAGCCCTCTGATCTTCTCCAAGGCCCCCCTCAGGAATGGCTCAAGCAGGTCCATGCCCTTCTCGTAGCAGGGACCCCAGTGCACCTGCAGCACTGCAGGCAGGGTTGCACCAGAGCAGAGCAGAGGGGCAGAATCCCCTCCCTCATCCTGCTGGCCACGCTGCTTTGGATGCAGCCCAGGCACTGCTGGCTTTCTGGGCTGTGAGATCACATTCCTGGGTCACGTCCAGCTTCTCACCCAATAGCTCCGCCAAATCCTTCTCAGCAGGGCTGCCTTCAGTCTTCATCCACTGAACAGTCTATCCATCAAATCCATATGTCTCCAATTTAGAGTGAAGGATGTTGTGGAGGGACTGTGTCAAAGGCCTTTCAGAATTCCAGAGAGATGACTTGCTGGTGAGGTATATGATACTTTATCCATTTCCCAGCACAACAAGCTTTCAAGATGGCACAGGAATTCTTGATGTTTAAAGGGGCATCTGTTATGTACAAGTGTTTAAATACCTGCCAGAGGACACAGTGTTGTGGTGGCCACTCCCTCATTTAGATTCTAACAACCCCACCAAATGTTGGATTTATCCATTAAGCAGTTGTCTTGATGAAATATCATCAAGAATGAAAAAGAAAGAAAACAGGAAAAGAAACTTCAGCAGGATAGAAACAAAAAGAGGAAAATTAGTAGGACTGATATTTGGAATGCATAAAAATTTAGGTCCCTTTTAATAGCAATTTTTCCTTACAGAATTTAACATTCCAATTAACACTAAAAATAAAAAAGACATAAAATGAAAAAGTTGTTCACTATTACTGCAGTTCAGTGCAGTATGAGAGGAGAATGGGAAGCTATCATATAATAAATTGAAATATTTAAATTGTATCCTCTGGTATCTTTCACCTTGTAGTGAATATATATTCAACTGTCCTCTAGTAACCTGAATAACTTAACATTATTAGGATATTCTAGTTCACCACTATTGGACTTTGAAATTTGTTTTGATAATCAGTAAATAGTTACATGTACAAAAGAAACCCACAGGCATTCCCTATCTCTTATAAGGGAATCCAAGGAAAATATTTAATTTTTCATACTGTACAAAATAAGCCTGTTTTAGAAAAAGTGCTACTATGTTTTAAACATTTCTTAGCTGTTCTTCAGACATACTCACTGCATTTTTTAAACAGAAGAATTTAGTTACACTGAAACACAAGATAAGCTCAAAAAACAAGTTATGCTCAAGAAGAAATGGAATTTTATTTTAAAATCAAATATATTTTATAATTGTTGATTTCATTTCCCTCAAATATTTCTTCAAACACAAAACAATCATAACAAATTTCTTCAAATCTTAAATAAAGAAAGAAGGACCAAGAGGAATATGGAAATACATACCAAGAGAGATTAATATTTAATTTTGTATTCCCTTGTCATTCAGATGCAATGATCATAGTATTATTTTAAACATAAATCAGATCACACCTAAGAGAAAAATCTCTGAGATTCATTATCTATTTACAGTAAAGAAAACTATGCATTAATAATAAGTAATTTTATGCAGCTTACAATAGGATCTTGCCTAAACAAGAATGTTCTCCCTGAAGCTCTCAAAGGGAATAATTAGTTCTAAGTCTATCAGGATATTCCAGATTTATTTTAGCATTAAAAAAGAAAAAATATTCATGAGTGAAATTTCTTCTTTAGTAATAATGAAGAAAGATGAATTTCTTCCACACTTGAGTGCTTCTGAAATTCTGTATAAGACATATCTTTTTCCTGCAGGAATGTACCAAACTTAAAGTCCAAGATGTGTGCATATACTATTGAGATAATCAATGTAATCTAAATTCCTGAGATGCCTGTAGAACTGAGGGAAAATCTTACAATCATTTAGCTACCATAAATTTGATCATATTATATTTTATATTCAAGATATTTCTAGTATAGAATTGATTTATTGGTCTTCCATATAGATTGTTTAATTAGCAGATGTTCAAGTTTCAACTATTCACATTTCCTAAGCATCAAGAAAATTGCCACAAGTTTACAATTAAACAGTCACAAAGGGGAGGAGAAACACTGGGGAAAGAAGGGAGAACATAAGGCTGTCATCAACAACTCTAAGGATTGTATAGCTCCAGAAAAAAATGATCATTTGAAATGATCATCCTGTGTTAAAAGTCCAATACTTCCAGTGAGATAAGGTTTAAGATTAAGAAAAAGGAGAAATTATGTGTTTAATTCCTCTTCTTTTGCAAACATCTTATATTGATTACAAAAAAAGCAGGGTATATCATACTGCTTTGTTATTCAAAAACTAAAATGGACCCTTGGGAACCATACTCCCTAACTGGATCTCATTTTGCTGGAATATCTTTAGGTCAAAACTTCTCCAGGTCCTGGCAAACATAGTGGACATGGGTTGGCAAGAGTGTGGACAGACTATCCATATTTTTCAAAATGAAGCAGAGGGGAAGGACTGCAAAACAATTCTCAACATAATCTGACTGACAACGTGGTCCCCGCAGCACAGAAATATCCATTTCACCATCTGTGTGAAGTTCCCTGCAATATTTGTATTTCTTATTGAAAGGACTGGGGAGCAAAAAACCTGGATCCCATGGTTTTATCTGTCACAGCCATGAAAGCCTACTCTGCAGCACTGTCAGGGTGTCTGAGACTGGAGGAGATCAGTTGTCTCTCTTTGAGGCTTGGGTATGTCCAAAAAATGGAAAATGTGGGAAGCAGACAGGCGCAGATCGCTTCAGATAAAAACAGAAAGAAGTTTTCAGAAGTTATTTTACCAGTAGAGAGGAAGACTGAAACATGTAGAGGCAGATGTGACTGGATATAATAACAACAAAGGTACCTAGAATAGAAACCCTTGGATGTTACCAGCCATAGGAGGGAGTGTTTTACAAAGATTTCCAGGCTCTGGATATTTATCAGGGTTATGATGAAAAACTGGACAAAATATTGTGAAGTAGGCAGAGATAGCTGACAATCTGCTGTACAAATAGCAGTAGGATTTCCTCATGCTACTGAGAAGTTTCAAATAAATGAACTTTATGGGCTTTAGGAAAGCTTTAATTTTTTCTGAAGTTGAAGAAGAATTTTAGCTCTTTGCAAAGGACAACCTAAAAGTTCAATTGAGGATTTTGAAGGGTATGGAGGAGTTGATCTGTGAGTACTTGTAGTTTAAAATTAGCTACATGTTGCAAAATTCTGTAAAATAAAGACTGTCACTGAACAGCATAGGGTCATCACGAGGAAAAAAAGCCTATAAAATAAAACACTGATGGTTTCTTCCCATATGTGACAGACACAAAGAGTGTAATAGACATGAACCAGTATACCAAGGACTGGCACAATAAACTACTTAAATAAAAGACATCTGAAAAAGCTTCTTCAGTATCTAATGCTTTCACAATATCTATTCATCAGGAGAGGATTTTTTAAGGCAAAATTATTGACCCAGTAAACATTTTTCTATATGTGTTTGTTTAGTAACTGTTGCCCATCCAGGATTTCACAAAGCCTCCAAAACCATCTTGAACCAATAGCTACTACCCCAATCTGCTTTCTGATACACCTGCATGGTAAATATCCATGTGGCAATATTTGTACATCTATTTATATCCAAATCTTAGGTGATATTGAAGAAATTTTCTTGTGTAGTTAATATAAATCTATATTCTCTCTAAATATTTTTTTAACAATGAAATTTCTCTCTTACTTGTTGAATAGAATGAATGAATAAAAAGTAGACTTCTAGGTGGAAATCACACTAGTCCATAATACAGTGTTGATAATTATCAGACTAATGCAAAGATAAAGGGCTAAGCATTAGTCTTAGAAAAGCATAGAAAATTCTGTATGTGTCTGTAATCTTACCCTTGAGAAGCACTATATGTTAATCTTCATTAATGGACAGTTTTAAAAATTAAATATTGTACTTCATTCAGTTTGTATCCTAAAGTCATCCAATAAAAAATATTATAAATTATGCTTAAAATTACTCTTGATAAAGAGTTAACATCAGGGGTGGGGAGAAGCTTCAGCTCTGATTAGGAAAATAGTTCTGAGTATTCAAAATTTACAAGTATTGTGATGACAAAAAATTCCACTGAGAAAAAAAATATTTTAGGCCAATAAGAATCAACTCTTTAAAATTTTGTACCATTTTAAATTTGATTCAAATATGGAATGTTGTTTTAAGGAAATCACAGGAATTATTTGTTCCTGTAAAAAACATAAATGGTACTAGTAATAATTAGATTATTCAACTGCAGAGAATTCCACATTCAAATGAAACCCCCTCTGCACTCAAATAAGATAAACTATGCCCTGCATTAATGGGACTTGTTTTGTGCACTTGCTTGCCAAACACCTGCTGGTCTAGCAAGATTGCTGACGGGTTAAATTGATTAAACTCCCATGTGGGGATACTGTGTTATTTCTTTAACTCACTGAAATGCAACACCTCACTTGGTGAGTGACAAAATGTTTTTGAGTAGATTATTTGTTTAATAAACAGCTATGTGGTGCCCTAGAAAAAAGAGTTACACTTGGGAAAAATTCCCTTTTAAATGTTACTTTCTTTTCACCTTTTACTTTCTCTACTAAAGGAGGGGAAACTACATTTATAGAATTTTCTATACTGATTATAACAAAAATAGAATATTAAAATTTTCTAATGTAATATAGAATAATATTTCACAGTTTTGTCATTTTAGTTTCTGTGCAATTTAAGTTGCACATGTGCCATGAGGATGTTCATATTAATGTGACAGGGAAAAGAAATTTTATAGTTACAACATCTCCTTAATCCATCAAAAAAGAAAGCTAATACTGCAGGAAAACTCTCAGTAGATGTGAGAGAAGTAACACTAATTCACGGAAGCCATTAGCTGGTTTACAAATTTAGAAAAAATTGTTGATCTATGTTCAACAAATTATGCAAAAAAGAGTCATAGATCCATGTGGAAAAATGCAGAAAAACAGCTAAAAGAAGTTTTATTGATCTGAATTACTAATGAATAATAGATGAAAAAACGTTCATTGTGTGCAGGATACTAAAATGCGTTTCTAGTATTTGCATTAAATACATAAGTAGTATTTATTAATAGTTGATTCAGTGTTGAATGTTAGGAATATGGTATTCAAAGGATAGATAAACTTCTTATGCTAAAATTGGAGGGAAGGTGTTTTGCACCACACAGACCTCAGTCCTGGTTTATCAATTACACAGCTTGTGAACCTGACATGGCACCCTAGTTTTCCTTCCTCCCCACAAAACTGGGGCTCCTTCTTATTTAACAGAAGTAGATTCAAGTACTTCCTATGGCAAAAAGTACAATGGCAGGAAGAGGGATGGTACACATTTCAATTTCATCCTGACAGGAAGTTAAAGAATGACAAAAGCTGAAAAGAATTCAGAAATATCACAATTAAGATACAAACATGTCATCTTTAAAAGTCTCGGTAAAGTAATGTTTTTGCACATCTGACTTTTTTTTTTCCCCAAGTAAACAATTAGTTTATTTTAAAGGAAATTTCTGAAATTTCTTTTCAAAAATTTTAAAACAAAAGCCTTTACTCTCATTCTGATCTTGCTAATAACTAAGCTAAGAGAACTAACAGAGGAAACATGCAGTCTGCTCAGTGGGTCCTTAGTACCAGTGCCTGCATGCTTCATTGCATAAATATAATTTATGCCATAGTTGAAATAAAGAAAATATCAAGAAAAGGAATTTTCCTTGGTGAAATATTTCTTCCTCTCCATTTCTATCTTCAGAGAGGCCTCGAAACACATTGTTGAAAAAAAAAAAAAGAAAACCCAAGTGTTATACTTCTTGAAAGCTGCCTCTTCCTTTCACAACAGAATGTTAAATCCAGGTAATTGTTCTTTAGCAGCCTTTTCCATTTTTGGGGTAGTCAAAGAGTTCAGAAAGTGTTTTACTATTAAGAGTGCTTCAGAAACATGAAGGTCTGTGAGGCCCGAGGAAACCATGTATTAGATAGACAAAAGGACCCATGTGCTGTCAGAGCTCTTCTGAAGAGCTCTTTGCTAGAATTTCTTGTGCTGGTATTTATCTTATCAAAACCACAATGCGTCCTCAAAGTAATAAGCCAGAAAAAACATGTATTACTTTCTTAAGTGGAAGAGGGTAGAGCGTGGAAAGCAGCCTTGCTGAGAAAGCCTTGGGGGTGCTGGTGGATGAGAGGCTGCACATGCCCTGGCAATGTGCACTTTCAGCCCAGAAAGCCAATTGTGTCCTGGGCTGCATCCACCTTGGGGGTCCTCAGTACGAGAAAGACACAGACCTGTTGGGGTGAACCAGAGAAGGGTCACCAAGACAGCTAGAAGGATAGAGCACCTCTCCCCAAGAGGAGAGGAAAACAGAACTGGAATTGTTCAACCTGGAAAAGAGAAGGGTTTAGGGTGACCTAATTGCACCCCTCTAGTACCTGAGGAATAATGCCTACCAGAAAAATAGGTGCCAGAGCATGTAGAGACAGGGCAAGGGGAAATGGCTTCAAACTGAAAGAGCATAAATTTAGATTAGACATTGAGAAGAAATTCTTGACCATGAGGGTGGTGAGGCACTGGAACAGGTTGCCCAGGGTAGTTGTGGAGGCCCCATCTCTGGAAGTGTTTAAGGCCAGGCTGGATGGAACTCTGAGCAATCTGGTCTAATGGAAGATGTCCTTGCCCATCCCACGGCAATGGGCTTGGAACCTGAGGATCTTTCAGGTTCCCTTCCAATGCAAAGCGTTCCATGCTTCTAGGATATCATGCTCTGGGTTACCACACACAGTCAAAGTTGATGTCCAGGCCAAAAATAATAAAGCTCAATGGCACTATTCTCTTTGCATAAGTAGAGCGGACTATGTAATACAGAATTAATCCTCATCTTCTCAAATCATCTTGTCAGGTTTTCTTCTCTTTAAAGCCAATGCTTCAGTCATGAAGTTGTTGACTGGTCTGCATTTTAGAGAGCCTTATACACACCTCTGAAAGAGCTTTACAAGAATCTGTGAAAGGCTTACTTGACAAATCACTATTTGGCAGAAGGTCATTGGCAGCAAACTGCAGACTGATAGATATATAGATATGGCAAGGCATTGAAATATTAAAGGAATCTGTGCAACCCATGATTTGAAGGCTGGCATTTAAAACAAAGTTCACGAATGCCTTTTCCTTTCCGTGTGCAATTTCAACCTGTGACTGAGTTCAGTGTTTATTAAAGCTATCACTCAGTTAAATGGGAGATAACAAAGACAGCAAGAACAAAGAAAGGGAAAAGGTAGAGCTGGGGATCTCCAGAGAATTAAAGCAATTTAGGAAAATTGCTGATTTCTAAATTCTTAAAAGTTAAGGCTAGGTTTTTGATAACATTATTTTAAATACTTGAGAAAAAATATATCTTCTGTACATAAGCTGTGTGAAACCCAAGAAGGTTAGACAAAAGCAAGTGTAAGAAATTTGAAGGGGATGAATTATTTGTCTGCGTTCTCATTCTCTTTAAAATAGCATTTCTCACCATGGACAATTTTCATAATGAATCAGTAAGTTCGCAGCCATGAAAAAGAAATATATGCATATCTACCCAGCTGGCTAGCTGGATATTTGTATATGCACATAATGCATTCATGCAAACACACAAATAAAGCTTTTCTAATTTCCAGTTTGGACTGGATCAGAATGAAGGGCAGTATTTCACTGTGCATGTTCAGGACATGTGCATGGCAGTGACATGATCAGATTTTTTTTTAAAATTGCTGTTAGTGCTAATTTTACCAAGAAAGGGTTTTTTTATGTTTAATAAGCAGAACAAAAATTCTCATACTGGGAAAAAAAAAGGAGGAAAAGAGGAAAAGGAAAGAGGAAGGCTAGGAGAGGAACTCTAGCAGAAACTAAGACTACTGCAGGGAAAATGCAGTAGAATCCAGGTTTGTATTGTTCCCTTAACAGAAAGCCTATTAGTGAGTGTTGTACATTTCTTTTTTCAGCCACCATCTTCTGGGAAAGGCACTGGTCTGTAACTTGGAAAACCATCATAATGATGATGATGATGTTGTGGCTATCCAGGACAAAATGCTTCCCCACAGTGCAGAATCTTTCCATGTAAAAAACTATTATCAAAGTGCTGGCAAAAGCTTGTTCGCCTCACATGGTGATGTTAAGAAATCAGGCTTCTTAGTGTGAATTCAGACAGCAGCTGCTAGCTCTTCAGCTGCCCTGTCCCTGCAGCCTTTCATGGAAAGGAGCAGAGGAAGGGAACCCCAGACACCTCCATCTACATTTCCTGCGAATAAGCTTTAGACACTCCAAGCAAATTTATAGCCAAACAAGGACAGCTAAGGAGAAACACAGACCAGGTCACACAGACGGAAATGGTCTAAAAAACACCTTGTTAGTGTATCAGTAATTTTGGCCCCTTGGTGTTCACCTGAAGCTGATCTCCCTCATTCAAAGATACTTCAAATAAACTATGTAGCAATGTGTTGATATCAGGACAGGACTGGTCTATGTAACAATAGTGACATATGACTTGTGGTGGAATGACTTCACATAGCTGCCTGAAGACATTAATTTAAAGTGCTGCAGAAAGGCCATGTAATACTAATTTCCTGTTGAATTATTGTACCTCATTCATTACTGAGTAATAACTTGGGAATTTCTTTACTACAGATCTATATCATACAAGCAATATATGATGTAGGGAGTAATTCAAAGGGCTGAAAGCACCTGGATCCCCTGAGAGGAGAATTCAGATATCTGGTTCACCATGCCCCCTTAATAGCTTTTTTTTCAGTATTTTTTTATTCTAGACTGTCTAAAAAAGACTGCAGATACTTTCTTTTTGGCCATGACAAAGAGCAGGAAAGTTGGAGAGATGCCTCCAAGACATGTTGTCTACACTACCTAGAAACTCAACTCAGAGCTGTTAAAAGGAAACCTAAAGGACCCAATCAACATTTTGTTTCCAAGACCCATGAAGTCTCAGCTTGGTAAATAAAATAATCATATTTCATAACACAAAACATAGAAATTATAAGAGCAGGTCACACCAAAGATGTATGCTCATATCCTTGTCCCTTCTGTGTTTCCTCTTTTACTTTTCCTAAACAAGACAATAAAATCCACAGCTGCAGTGTTTCACAGTAGAGATTATTCAGGCAGGGAGACAGGGCTGCTTATGATTAACAACTTATTTTTCTCTTTGAACAAGGCATAGAGAGGTGCTGCATTTTAATAGAATTAACATAAAATAGCTTTGTAACAGAATCATCTTCCCTGCTCTCTGACTAAGGATAAGTGGAGTCTACTAGTCAAAACAGCTTTCTTTTTCCAGAATACAGACGTAAGACACACAATTTATAATTTTCTAATTCTCCCAATTGCAAGTCTGTGCTGTGATCCGCAACATGCATTCCTGTTATATATACATCATGTAAAATAAAGTTGGAAAACACAATGAGAAATAACTTGCTTTGCCCGGACTCTAAGATGTGTTACCACATCACCTGAGTAGGAGCACTTCTGTGCAGCCTGCCCACATTTGGGGGGACTGGATATTGTTGAACACTCAGAAACTTCTCTTTTCTTGGTGTGGCAAAATAGCTAGCAAAATGTTTGTACACAGATTCATGTGTTTTAAAAATGAGATTGAATATATATATATCATCAGGTACATATTTATACAGAGAATGAAGCTGAATTAAAACCAGTTATCACCTTATATGCTGCCCTGCGACATGATCACATATGTATATTTTCATACCCACTCTTTCCTCCATTTACTGGCCTCTAATTAAACAGAAAGTGAGAAAAGGAGCAGTAGGGTGGAGAGGGTATTGCTACTAAAAAACAGTGAAGTCTGTCAATGTGTAAGTTTTAAATGCTCTTTTAGGATTGAGATACGTTATAACTTCCCAACAATATCTGACAAAGTCTGCAGACTTGATAGCACTGATTTGCAAGCTATGTCACATCTGGAAATTATATAAATTTTCTGTGTATTCAGGTAAATAAACAAGATCATAGTCTTTGAGATTACCACAATATTTTATTTTCTCATAGCACCTGTATTTCATTTTATTTGTGGCATTGAAATAATTAAGATTTACCACCTAAGTATTCATATCAGGCATATCTGTGATGACAAGATCATTTTTGAAAGCAGATCATTTTCAAAGGGTAAAGAGAGTAATTCCATGTAGAAATTGCCCAGAGCCACAAAATATACCCATCCTGGAATACAAAGTTAGAATTTCATTGAATGAAGCAAGGCTAGTATGATTCCAAATTAAAAATAATTCCTAGATATTTCAGGAGGAAGAGGAGGGAGAGACAGTGTAATAATGTCTTCATATATATATATATACACACATGTAAATGTACATAAGCATACACATACAGAACAACAAAGGCATAAAACTGAAAGGCTGGAAAAGATATAAGCAACTAAAATGGAAGACTTTCATCATCTCCACAGTTATGGAAACTGATTTTCTAATTGTACAAACAAAAAGCATTAACTTCACTTGTTGATCTATTTGGTAGTTTTAATAATATAACTAGTCCTGCTGAATCAAGCATGTTAACAGATATTCCAGTCATAAATTTCTTCATGCACTTTCTGAGAATAGCTCATATATCTTCAATTCAATTCAAAATTATAAACAAAGTATTTTGCAACCTGTAAATTTCAAGATGTTTCTGAAATGTACAAATATTTCTCTCCATCTCTTCAGTTACAAACTTTAAAAATAGAATATTACCCAGTGGTGGGATTGGATTTTACTACTGGAAATAGGAAAATATTACAGGAAATTATAACATCTTTCATTATGGTAGCTCTAAAGGCTGCTGGATACTATTTTGACCCTGTTGTAATGAAGTTGAAACACAGGTTTCTCTTTAATCAAGCCTTGCATAGCAGCTTCCTAAAATCTAGAATGATCACAGCATTTTGCATGTGCTACACTGTATCACTTCTCTCCATTATCAAAGGTAACATACAACTTGTCAGTGTTAAATAAATAGAAAATATTCTTACCATACCGAAAGTCTTGTTTTAATCTCTTGGTGAGCTACTAGCATGTTCCAATATGCCCATTACAAACATTTCAGGCCATAAATATATTTATTCATTCTCTACAATATTTCAAAAGGAAATATGTAAAAAAAGTGGGATTTCTGAGCTCCTGTAGAGCAAGTTATTCTGAAACATTCAAAGGAGCATGGATTTCAGCTTTACTACCCTCAACCCTCAGAATTTATTGTATTTCAGAAAAGGCGAAATAAGGTTGTAGTTGCTAATTTTATTTTACTGAAATTATTTGTTACAATCACAGTTTATTTCCAGCTTTTGTCAAACAGATATAATAGCAATGCAATATAATTTTATAACAAAACAACTTCCCTATGACTATTTCTGATTTATACACTAAGTTACATAGGTTCTGTGAAAGAAACAACATTTTTCCCTCTGAGTCTTATTCTCCTTTTGATTTGACTGTAATCAACATGCCACATCAAATCACTGGAGTCACTTGAATCTAGTGCAACTACAAAGTCAGATAAACTTGAAAGTTCATTTCCCTTCCTGGCTGCTATTGCAAGATGTAAAGCAAAATGGGGGCAGAAGGAAATTTTGAGTGACATAAAGAGAAGTGCCTACAGACTGTTGTAAATTACACCTCTTTTACTGTGCACTCTTGGCCCTTTCTGAAGAAATGTGTAAATCAGCTGATTTTTTTGCAACTGACCTTGTTAACAATGGGATTCTTTTCCCTGTTTCTAAGACTGTTCTTACAAATGCTAAAATCTGAAAGTCTTTTGGGTATCGAAATTTCATATTTACAGAAATTCATGGGTCTTTTTTTTAAAGCTCTTCTGTGACACATAAAATCAAGATTTTATCTCTGGAAATGTCACAGGTTTCACTTCTGACATTGAACAAGGCATTCTTTCTACACAGGTAGATACTTCAGCTACCTATAAATAAAAGGAGAAAACTAATTTTACATTTACTCTCTTTTTTCTCTTTACAGATGTATTTACTGACCATCATCTGGGATCTCTACCATTCATCAATGATAAATCCTCCAAGCAATATAAATCATTTGGGGTTTTTTTTTCCCAAATATGTCCTTTTTCAAGCTGGCCTCCACTCCCTTGATTGATATGACTAAGATATGCAGTTGCCCGATTGGGAACACTGACCTCCTGTCTATGAACACTCTCTGTGCTGTACTTGCATAAAAACCCCACAGATAATACTACATAGGGGGTAATGCAATTATTTTGTTTGATGGTGACTATTTTAGGTTATTTTTTTCGCAGATATTTATGACATTTTTGTAGTTCATTTTCTTCTGAAGCTTGACTACCAGCTTGACTACTGATATCCATTAAAGAATTAAATATCTCTTCTTATGTTTTTCTTGTCATTCAACAACATCATTTTGAGTTCTACAAGCTTTATCTGCCATCCAGCCTACATGGCAATGCATCACATACCTGTACAGTTTGTTAATGAACCCAAAGTTTTTTTCTTATTTTTAGAGCTATCACTGCTACCTCTCTGCTAGACCACAGTTGGTAAATTTTTTTCTGTTACAAAGAAACAGGGTATAACCAAAAGTTTTGATTTTTTCTAAGTACATGTTGAAATTTTGCCAGTTCTTTGCCATCTCCCAAGGTGCTGAATTTTATACTCTAATTATTTTTCATAATATAACGCCAACCCCAATAGCAGAAACACGTATTTGATTTTCTTTTTCTGCCCACTCCTGGGAGTAGCAATTAATGCCCTTCTTTTCAAGAGGAAAGAACCTTGACTGTGACCCTAAATGCTGTGGTCTGACCTTCAGAAATAAGTCCAAAAACACAGTAAGTTGAGACAGCAGGTTTCTCTTGAGCAATGGCAGCAGCTGGGGAGCTCTGACAGTTCTGAAGAACTGATTCCTTTCTAGAGTGCCATGGTGAGACTTCTAATTTTTAAACCATTAAAGTTATGCTTTTGTTTCTCAAAGTCAAAATTAATTGTTTAGCAAAAGCCTTCCACAGGAGGTGAGTTAATGAAATAAATCAGTGTTCATATCCTACAAAATAAATTAGTAATCTATCCATTCAGAATCTCTTCTCTTGAAAATCTTACTTTTAAAATTCCTCATTAAATTGAGCATGAGTTGTCAGTTGTCCATACATTATTATTTTAGCTAAAATACTTCTTTTAAAAGCCTCCTCAATGCCTACTCAGTTCTCAATGCAATGCATGCATCCTGCAGCCTGTCTTGCTAACAACTTTAAAATTAATACATACTGACCAAAGTAAGTCTTCTGATTATAAACAGATCACTTATTGAAGTTACAAATTTCAAAGCAACAACTTTATATCATAAAACATATTTTCTATGCAAAATTGGTGATTACATGTCCTCAGTTCTATTCTTTATGCATCCTCTGCTTTTCTTTAATTTCTACCCTATTTTCTTTAATTTTAATTAC
This sequence comes from Erpornis zantholeuca, assembly GCA_013400515.1. Taxonomy (NCBI): domain Eukaryota; kingdom Metazoa; phylum Chordata; class Aves; order Passeriformes; family Timaliidae; genus Erpornis; species Erpornis zantholeuca. The sequence continues at coordinate 103,043 of VZTN01007650.1, forward strand.
CTGAACTAATTATTTTGTTATGGAGATGTCCTACCTTCAGTACACTGATTGCCACACTAATAAATTTCAAACATACACCACCCCTGTTTCAAATAAATATCACAAAGGCAAACCCATCATACGAGATGTAGTAAAATAGTCCAAAAATCCAACCACAGGGGCAAGTGCACTAATTAGCATCATTAGTATCACAGAAATAGATTATTTTATATTTTGGGGCTACTAAGAACTATAAAGTATTCTAAAAGCAGAATTCAATCACTTTGTTTTCATCTCCTGAAGCCAAAGTGTCTGGACACTTTGATTTATATCTGATGGCCGAATCATATATGCACCACTACAGCTTCATTTCAAATGATGCAGAAAAGATTGGTCCCCAGGTATTAATCCTCCAGAAACTGAACCTTTA
>VZTN01007651.1:2581-20016 GCA_013400515.1 Erpornis zantholeuca
CGGGATGAACGCCCCAAGCCCCCCGGGTGTGCTGCCCCAAGCCCCGCGGTGCTGCCGGCCCGACCCCCGCGCTCCCCCGGGCACTGCCGGGCCCCACCCCGCGGTTCTGGCCTTGCAGAGAAGCAGAAGCTGCGCGGCAGCGACTTCCCCCTGCTCGCCCGCATCCTGCAGGGCCCCTGCGAGCAGGTGTCCAAGGTGTTCCTCATGGAGAAGGACCAGGTGGAAGAGGTCACCTACGACGTGAGTGAGCCGGCACGGAATGCGCCTCACCCTCGGGAAAAGCGGGGGATCACAGGATCGCGGCGTGGTTTGGGGTGGAAGGGACCTTAAATCCCATCCTGGACACCTCCCGCTGTCCCAGGCTGCTCCAAGCCTCGTCCAGCCTGGCCTGGGACACTTCCAGGGATCCAGGAGCAGCCACAGCTCCTCTGGGAATTCCAGCCCAGCCCTGAGCCACCCTCCTAGCCAGGAATTCCTTCCCCATATCCCATCCAACCCTGCCCTCTGGCACTGGGAAACCATTCCTCCTTCTCCTGGCCCTCCGTGTCCTTGTAAAAATAAATCCTTGTGAAGCATCCCCAGGTACTGCACACTGATGGGAGGGAAAAGGGCAGAAAAAGTCGGGAATGTTATTTAGGAAGAGCAGGGTAATTCCTGCAGCATTGCTGAGCTCAGATCAGGATCAGAGAATGTCCAGCCTGGCCTGGGACACTTCCAGGGACCCAGGGACACTTCCAGGGGCAGCCACAGCTCCTCTTGGAATTCCATCCCAGCCCTGAGCTACCCTCCCAGGGAAGAATTTCTCCCCAGACTCGTGCTGGGGCTGCGGGAATCGCTTTGCTCCTGCGTCTCTCCATGGAAACTCCCGGTCCCAAGGGAAAATCCTCGCTCGGTGCTCCAAGAGCAGCTCCCAGCTCCGGACGCTCCCGGCCCTGTTGTGCCATCCCTCATGGCAGAGCGATTTCAGCGCAGCTTTTTGCTGGAATTGGTGTTTTTCCAGCCGGGAATGCTCCGGGGTTGGCAGCGGCTCGGCTGTGCCATCTGCCGGCTCGCCGGGCAGCCTGGGCTCTGCAATCCCCGCTCCAAATTTTGGGCCAAATTTGGGCTTGAGAAGCTCTGAGACTCCGGGGATGCTCAGACAGAGCCACCTCTGGCAGCCAGGGGGTAAATTAAAATAAATAAACCTTAGGTGGATTTTTTTTTCGCTCGTTTGCACCAGCTGAGGGTCGCTCCGTGCAGGGGAAACCTCATTCTTTTTTAGGGTTTGCTGCAAAATGTTGGGATCCTTGATTTCCCTGGTAAAAGCTAAGGAGAGGAATGGAGGGGGAGGGCTGAGTTCATCACCCTCTTCATCATTTCCCGCCCTTCCTCTCCTGCCCAGGTCGCCCAGTACATCAAATTCGAGATGCCCATCCTCAGGAGCTTCATCCAGAAGCTGGAGGAGGAGGAGGACCGGGAAGTGAAGAAGCTGAAGCACAAGTACATGGGGCTGGGAGCTCCGAGGGGGGGATGCCAGGAGGGAAGGAGGTTCCTGGGGGGCTGCTTGGGGCCCCAAAAATCCATCTGTGCAGTCCTGCATCCCACATGTGGGGTTTGCATCCCAGATGTGGGGGTTGCATCCTAAATATGGGATTTTCACCCCAAATGTGGGGTTTTCTTCCCAGATGTGGGGTTTTCACCCCAAATGTAGTGTTTGCATCCCAAATATGGTGTTTGCATCCCAAATATGGTGTTTTCATCCCAAAGGTGGGGTTTGCATCCCAAATGTGGGGTTTGCATCCCAGGTGTGGGGTTTGCATCCCAAATGTGGGGTTTGCATCCCACATGCAGGGTTTGCATCCTGGATGTGAGGTTTGCATCCCAGATGTGAGGTTTTCACCCCAAATGTGGGGTTTGAACCCCAAATGTGGGGTTTGCATCCCAATATGGGATTTTCTTCCCAAATATTGGATTTTCATCCCAAATGTGAGGTTTACATCCCAGGTGTGGTGTTTGCATTCTAAATGTGGGGTTTTCTTACCAAATATGGGATTTTCATCCCAAATGTGGGGTTTTCACCCCAAATGTGGGGTTTTCTTCCCAGACGTGGGGTTTGCATCCCACATGTGGGGTTTGCATCCTGGATGTGAGGTTTGCATCCCAGATGTGAGGTTTTCACCCCAAATGTGGGGTTTGAACCCCAAATGTGGGGTTTGCATCCCAAATATGGGATTTTCTTCCCAAATACTGGATTTTCATCCCAAATGTGAGGTTTACATCCCAAATGTGGGGTTTTCACCCCAAATGTGGGGTTTTCTTCCCAGACGTGGAGTTTGCATCCCTCCAGGGTTTTCTCACCCAGCTGGATGCTGAAATAAATCCCCTTTTCCTCATTCCCTGTGCCTCCCCAGGTACTCCATCCTGCGGCTGATGATTGAGCAGAGGCTGGAGGAGATCTCCGAGGGTCCCACGGCGATGTGAACGTCCCAGGGCCCTTGGGATGTGCTGCACCAAACCCCAGCCCCCCCCCCCCAAAAAAAATTCCCGGTGTCCCTCTGGATCGCTCCAGCTCCGAGCCAACCTCTCCTCCCCACGCCTCCATCCATGCACAATCCTCGGGGAGCTCTTCCCAGCAAGGCTCTGGCTGGTGGCAGCTTCAGCCAAAACCTCAAATCCCCTGGAAAACATGGGGGGAAAAAGAAAAAAACAGGGAAAAAGAAAAAAAAAAAGAAAAAAAAAAAAAAAGAGGAAATCTGTGAGCAGCACAAATCTGAGGACGAGGCTGAGTGAGGAACTGGGGGCTCAGTTTGGAAATGCCCAAGGTGGCTCAGTGGCAAGAGAGCACAACAAAATTCCTCTTTTTTTTTTCTTTTTTTTTTTTTCTTAATTTTTTAGAAAAAAAAAGCACATTCCTATTGCAATAATTCACAGGTGTCAGGAGGATTTTGGGTTGGCTGAGATTTGGGGGGGGGTTACCCTGAGCTGGGGGCTCAGGGGTGGATTTCTAGCACAGGAGGAAATCCCAATTTTCCGGCGCCTTCTCCAAACCTGCCTCTGGCCCCCTCCGCCCCCCGCTCTAATTTGCACTAATATTTAGGAATTTTTTTAAGGAAACCACGATGTCAAACCTCTCTGGTAGCTGTAAATGCCAAATAGCACTCGCAGGGATAGCTGAGGGCCTCGAGCATCTCCAGGGATGCTGGATGGAAAAGGGGGGAGGGCAGGAGGAGTTGGGGAGGCAGAAATAAAGAGGATTTTGTTTTCCAAATCCATTTTCCAGCGGTGCCAGCGCATTTATCCTGGTGAGACCAGGACCACACTGGCTCCATTCCCACCAGCAGCTGGAAAAACCTCTTTCCTCCCAGGCTAAACCAGCAATATCTATTTTATACCTCGATGTGAACTAAACCTCTGACTTTCTCCCTCCCTTTGAGTTTTTGCAATGCATCTTTGTAAATTTTTTTTTTGTTAATTTTAATGGTACCTTTTCCACCTTTAACTCATGTTCGGGAAAGTGTTGTACAGCGAGAGGAGCTTTTTATGCGTTTGAAAAGGATGATTGTGGCATTGCTGCGTGGATTAACAAGAAAATAAAATAAAATATGTAGCAACTTCATGCAGAAGTCAGTGCCTGGCTTGTCCAAAATAAATTGCTTTTTGTGGACAGGAATGCTGTGGAAATTGGGCTCCAGGGGGGCTGGGAGAGAGGAGGGGAAGGAGTAAAACCTGCCTGAGTCCCAGTGGAGAAGTTTCCCAAGGAGAAACTCTCTTCCCTTACAGATTTACAGACTCACATAAAGGAGGATTTTTGGGGACTCCCTCTTCCCTTATAGATTTACAGACCCATATCCAAATTTCTGGAGGATTTTTGGGGACTATGGGGCTGTTTTAGGGTTCCTTCAGCCTTTAGGGACCATTTATCCCCAGGCACTGCTGTCAGCAGGCTCTGTCCTCCAGATATTTCTCTCAGAAGTGATGCCTTAGGTTTGAACTTTCCTATGTTCCCAGCCCTGCCCTGCCCAGTGTCACTCTGCAGTCCCCTGGAGCTCGTTCAGTGCTGTTCTCTCATGCTCACACACACACAACAAAGCCTCTCCAGCTCTCCAAGGACACCCACACCCTCCTAGGCCCAACAACTGCAAACCACAAGCTTGGGGACAGGGGGGCAAGCTTGGGCAAATTCCATCCTTGCCTGGCTCCTGCTTGGGGAATTGATGCTGAGATCCAAGTGGGAAGAACTCGGGAGCTGTCCTTGTCCATGTTGGGATGCACTGAGGCAGGAGCCTCTGGAGCCCAGAGTGTACCTCTGAAGGCCTTTCCAACCAATCCCTCCTTTATTCCTTTATTCCTGTCTGCTCTGTTTCTAGGGAGCCATTTAGGGCATCAGACGGAAAAACTCCGATGGTTTTGGGGCCTCCCGGAGGTTGAACTCCTGCTTCCCGCAGGGTGTCCCGGCTGTGTGCCTCTCCTGCCTCTCCCAGCCCCCCCGGCCCCGTTATCCCTCCCCAGCGGTGACGTTGGCCCCGCTGATCCCACCGGGAAAAGTCGGGAGGGAGCCCAGCCCGGCGGGCACAGACGGGAGGAGCCAGCACCGGCCCCGGGCGCACACGGGTAAGGGCAGCACCCCCGGAGCTTTTGGGGTGAAAAGGGAAGGAATTGGGTGCAGAGCGAGGCGAGAAGAGCACGGGTTTGGAGCGCACCTGAGCTGGAGGTTGGGGTGGGGAGAGGAGCCCCGGGGATGCTCCCGCGCTGGGATTTGCCCTGGCTGGGGATCCACAGGTTTGGGTGCCGGTGGGGAAGTAGAGAGGGAGGGGAAAATAGGAAGGGAAAAATTCTCGTGGAATTTTTTTTTTTGTGGGGTTTTCCGCCCGGTTTCGCGGCGTTTCCAGCGGTGGTGCAGCTGCCAACAGCTGGAAGGGAGACACTTCCCGGGGCTTCCTTGAAAACAACCCCAACAGCTGGAGGAGCAGGGCAGGGAAAGGAGGCGAATCGAATTAATCGAGGCTGATTTTCGTGTTCGGAAGGGGGGGCCAGGCCTGGCACCTTCCAGCGCCCAGGGAATCGCTGACACAGAATTCCACGGCCGCGGCTGCCGGCCAGGGGGGCTCTGCTTTTTCAAAAGGCTTTTGTCACTGCTGTTTTTGGGGATGGTTTGGGGCCCGCGATGGCTCAGCAGCTTCAGCACAATGAGTCTGTTTGCTCAGCCCATGGGGCACGGGAGGGGAATCTCGTCCCGGTGCTGCCGAGGTTCCTATCGGGGCGGGGGGGATGGAATTGGGGGGATTTGGGGAGCGGGGAGAGTTCGTTTGCAGCACGGTGCCCACCCTGGCTGCTTGCTGAAAGTGTGGGATAAGGGAAAAATGTAAAATAATGCCTCAAATCAGGGGATCCTGGAATGGGGAGGGACCTCAAAGAGCTTGCCATGGGCAGGGACACCTTCCACTGGAATGTGTTAACTATGGATTATCTACTTAAATCAATAAAATATATAAAAATAGGTATAAATACATAAAAATATAATAANCGGGCACGCGGAGACCCCCGGGCACACGGAGACCCCCGGGCACGCGGAGACCCCCGGGCACACGGAGACCCCCGGGCACGCGGAGACCCCCGGGCACACGGAGACCCCCGGGCACGCGGAGACCCCCGGGCACACGGAGACCCCCGGGCACGCGGAGACCCCCGGGCACACGGAGACCCCCGGGCACGCGGAGACCCCCGGGCACACGGAGACCCCCGGGCACGCGGAGACCCCCGGGCACACGGAGACCCCCGGGCACGCGGAGACCCCCGGGCACACGGAGACCCCCGGGCACGCGGAGACCCCCGGGCACACGGAGACCCCCGGGCACGCGGAGACCCCCGGGCACACGGAGACCCCCGGGCACGCGGAGACCCCCGGGCACACGGAGACCCCCGGGCACGCGGAGACCCCCGGGCACACGGAGACCCCCGGGCACGCGGAGACCCCCGGGCACACGGAGACCCCCGGGCACGCGGAGACCCCCGGGCACACGGAGACCCCCGGGCACGCGGAGACCCCCGGGCACACGGAGACCCCCGGGCACGCGGAGACCCCCGGGCACACGGAGACCCCCGGGCACGCGGAGACCCCCGGGCACACGGAGACCCCCGGGCACGCGGAGACCCCCGGGCACACGGAGACCCCCGGGCACGCGGAGACCCCCGGGCACACGGAGACCCCCGGGCACGCGGAGACCCCCGGGCACACGGAGACCCCCGGGCACGCGGAGACCCCCGGGCACACGGAGACCCCCGGGCACGCGGAGACCCCCGGGCACACGGAGACCCCCGGGCACGCGGAGACCCCCGGGCACACGGAGACCCCCGGGCACGCGGAGACCCCCGGGCACACGGAGACCCCCGGGCACGCGGAGACCCCCGGGCACACGGAGACCCCCGGGCACGCGGAGACCCCCGGGCACACGGAGACCCCCGGGCACGCGGAGACCCCCGGGCACACGGAGACCCCCGGGCACGCGGAGACCCCCGGGCACACGGAGACCCCCGGGCACGCGGAGACCCCCGGGCACACGGAGACCCCCGGGCACGCGGAGACCCCCGGGCACACGGAGACCCCCGGGCACGCGGAGACCCCCGGGCACACGGAGACCCCCGGGCACGCGGAGACCCCCGGGCACACGGAGACCCCCGGGCACGCGGAGACCCCCGGGCACACGGAGACCCCCGGGCACGCGGAGACCCCCGGGCACACGGAGACCCCCGGCCAGCCGCGCCCGCCGGGATCCCTGAGCTGAGGACTTTCCTGGGAGCTTGGATGTGGCGTGGCGAGGTGGGAAAAGCTCTCCGTGGCTGCCGGAGCTGGGCAGCAGTCCCGGGGCTCATCCTGCAAACCCCACCCGGGACAGATCCTGCGTGAGCAAAGGCAGCCCTGCAAGGACCTGTGGAGATCCGCACCGGTGGCCATGCCGGCCCAGCCTCGCCAGCGCTCGGCCCTGGTTTCCCGCAGCGCGGCTTTACCAAAAAAACGCTCCTTTCTCCCCAGAAGAGCGCTGGGACTTGTGGGGAGGGGGGTGCGGGGCTTGGAAACGGAGCCCTCCCCCTTGCAATAAAGTTTGGCCTTGAGACAGACTCTGGTTTTAACCAAATCTTTCGTCTTTAGCACCGGGAACCACCCAGGGAAGAGCTGCGCGTCCGAGGGAGGCTGCGGGGCTGGAAGGGATGCCAGGAGGGGCAAACCCCACTCGGTGCCATCCCTGTGGCTTCGATGTGATCTATCCCAACCCTCGATATCCCAAGATTTAGCGTCCCCTGCCCAAAACACACCCGGGGCTGTTGGACTGAGCCTCCCTCAGGTGCTTTGTGCTTGCCAGAGAGGAGGCAAATCCTCCGCGGGAGAGATTCAAAGGAGCAGTGAGGGATGTTTTGCCCTCCAGCAGCTCTGTTTCCTTCCCTAATCCCTGTCTGGGGTGGGGTTTAAACCTTCCCTAAATCCAGGTTTTAGCAGCTCAAACTTGGCTGTGAGAACAGAAAATGAAGCAGTGCCAAGGGGAAAACTTGGGATCCCACAAAGGTTGTGATGTCAGCAGCAGCCTCCAGCAGCTGAGTCCTCCCTGAAGGGTTTTTGAGCCTGGATTTGGTGACTGGGTCACCTCTCCTCGGAATTAGAGATTTTGGGGATATGAAAATCCTTATCACCCACCCGGGAGAGGAGCTGGGTTGGGCCTCACCTCTAACGAGGGTTCAGAGGAGCCCCCAGCCAACAGATATTGATTTTTGGGGCTCTTTACACAACATTCTTTAAATATTTCACAGATGACATTTGGCTCCTGAGGGACCCAGTCCCGTTTTGGAGCAGGGGTGCCCCTGGTGCCCACAGCCCTGCCCAAATCACTGCCATCCCTGGCTCAGGAGCAGCTTTTGGGCTGAGCACACCCATCCATCCCTGCAAGGCACCCAGGGGATATTTTTTAACATCTCCTTTAAAACACCAAACGAACCCAGCAGGACCTCTGGCCACAGCTCGCATTTGCATTTTTCCACCCAGTATTTTGCATCCAGACCCAGGTTAAGCTTCAGTGTCTGCATCCCTCAGGAGCATTCTCTGATCTGAGCTCAGCAATGCTGCAGGAATGACCCTGCTCTTCCGAAATCACATTCCCGAATTTTTCTGCCCTTTTCCCTCCCATCAGTGTGCAGTACCTGGGGATGATTTACAAGGATTTATTTTTACAAGGACACGGAGGGCCAGGAGAAGGAGGAATGGTTTCCCAGTGCCAGAGGGCAGGGTTGGATGGGATATGGGGAAGGAATTCCTGGCTGGGAGGGTGGCTCAGGGCTGGGATGGAATTCCCAGAGGAGCTGTGGCTGCTCCTGGATCCCTGGCAGTGCCCAAGGCCAGGCTGGATGGGGTTTGGATCAGCCTGGGGCAGTGGGAAGTGTCCCTGCCATGGCTGGGGTGGCACTGGGTGGGATTTAAAAATTCCCTCCAACCCAAAAGCTCCGGGCTCCCCCCAGTTTAATTTCCAAAAAAAAAGCCTTAATTAGCCATTAACATCCTCGTTAATCACCTCGCGCTGGGGAGCTTTGGGGTCGAACGCTCTGGGGTCTCGAGCATCCCCAGATCCTTCGGGATGCGATTTTTTGGGAGAGCGCCTGAAACCAAATCAAAGCTCCAAAAAAAAAGCTCAATTTCCCTGCTCCCAAACAGCCACCGAGCGAGCGCAGAGCTCGGGCGCGGCCGGCACGGAACCCACGCGGGTTTTGGAGCTTTCTTTGGGATATTCAGCCCTGGAAAACCAAGCTCGGGAGCTGCAGCCGAGCTCGGACGGGAGATGGAGCTGTTGGCCCGGGATAAAATCGCCCCCGGCTGAGGTTTGGGCTCTTGCTTTGCATCACGAGCCTCTGAACGGGACAGTTCCCCCTCCAGCTCCCTGCAAACTGGGCAGCTGTGCCCAAAAATCCTCTTTTTTACGGTTTTTATCCAGGCAGGAGCAAAGTGTTGAGTTGCTCTGTCTGCATGGGAGGTGCCAGGCGCTGCCGAGAGGAGAGATTTGGAGGAGACTCTACAAAACAAAAATCAACCCTCAGATTTTATTGGTTTTGTACTTTGGGGAGTATTTGTTTTCATCCTGGTAAATCAAGAACCCTCCCCAGGGTGTATTTATACCTTGTGATGTATTTATTTTCATCCTGGTAAATCAGGAACCCTCCCCAGGGTGTATTTATACCTTGTGATGTATTTATTTTCATCCTGGTAAATCAGGAACCCTCCTCATCCTCGCTCCGTGTGTGGCTCCAGCACACGCTCCAGGATTTGGAGCATTTAGCTAATTAATTAATGAATTTATCCGGCCCAGCTGATGGCTCCAGGGGGCTCTGGGATTATTTAATCTTGCTGTCTTTAAAGGATGAAGGGGTTCAGACCAGGTCCCCACATCCGCTTTGGGTGCTCCTGGAAACTTCCAACCTTCCCTGCTGAGTAAAGGGCTCCGAAAATCTCCTTAAAACCTAAAAACCTGGGGTGCTGTGGGTGAAACCTTGGGAGCTGTGGGTAAAACCTTGGGAGCTGTGGGTAAAACCTGGGGTGCTGTGTGTGCAGGGAGAGGGGAAATATTGGTTTTGAGCTCGTTCTGAGCATTGCCAAGGGAGTTTGGGTTAAAAAAGAGCAATTCATAGTCCTGCTGCTGCTGCTGAGGTCAAAGCCTCCCCAGGGGAGGTCGTGGTCCATGGGAGCCTCTTCCTGGAAATGTCCATGTGTTCATCTCGGAAAATTAAATTTTTTTGTTCCTTCTCCTGGGGATGGTTTTTTTTTTTTTCCATTCTTCTGGATGGGGTGAAGATTTTTTCTTCTTTTTTTGGGGGAATTTTTCCTTTTACTGCAGGGCTGCAGCTCCTCAGAGCTGGGGCTGTCAGAGGATGAGTCCTCAGGTTGTGGAATGCAAATAAATGGAAATAAATTTCACTGAATTTATTTATTTGCATCCTGATCCTGAAGCGTGGGGGGATTCTGCTGCCCCCAGCCCTGGGAGCCCAAGTGGAGGACGTGGAGCTGCTGGAGAGAGTCCAGAGGAGGCCACGGAGCTGCTCCAGGGCTGGAGCCCCTCTGGAGCCAGGCTGGGAGAGCTGGGAATGTTCACCTGGAGAAGGGAAAGGATCCAGGGAGAGCTTCCAGCACATTCCAGGGCCTGAAGGAGCTCCAGGAGAGCTGGAGAGGGACTGGGGACAAGGCATGGAGGGACAGGACACAGGGAATGGCTTCAAAGTTATGGAGAGGAGGATTTGATAGGATCTGAGGAAGGAATTCCTGGCTGGGAGGGTGGCTCAGGGCTGGGATGGAATTCCCAGAGGAGCTGTGGCTGCCCCTGGATCCCTGGCAGTGCCCAAGGACAGGCTGGACACTGGGGCCTGGAGTCACCTGGGAGGTGTCCCTGCCATGGCAGGGGTGGCACTGGATGAGTTTTAATGTCCCTTCCAACCCCAAACCACTCCAGAATTCCAGATGAAGCAGGGCCTGGGCTGGGCTTAACGCCACCGAAACAGCAAATGTAAAAACTCTTTTTATTAGACAGAAACTGGAATTAGACAGAAATTAGAAAAGGCTCATTGGGTTGCAGCAGGAGCAGGGTGGGGGAGAGAAAAGGTTAAGTGAGTTTGTGGGGTTTGGGCCAAACTCGGGGCTGGGAGGGAACAAAGGCTCCCTCAGGCTGGGAGCTGGGGCGGAGAGGATGGAAAATGCTGCTTCTGTTTGGCAGCGCCGTGCTGGAGCCCAGGGAGGTTTGAGAGCCTCTCCTGCCTCTCTGGGGGCTCTCTTTAACCCCAGAGCTCCTCAAAAAATAGCTCAGCCTGCGACCTAAGCTGGTGGGAGAAGCTCCCTTTGCTTTTGGGAGAATTGAATGCACCAGAGAGGTGAGATTGTTGTTTAGTGAACCACAGAGAGTTTGGCTGTGGGTTTGGGGTTTTGCTCTATATATTATATAGAGGCAACATGGAGGTTTCAGGGTGTTGGCTTCTCCTTCTTCTCCTTCTTCTCCTTCTTCTCCTTCTTCTCCTTCTTCTCCTTCTTCTCCTTCTTCTCCTTCTTCTCCTTCTTCTCCTTCTCCTTCTCTTCCTTTCTTCTCTGACACTGTGGTGTGTTTGTTGGTGGAGGGAATTTAGTGTAGAAGAGACATATCAATAAAACTGAGATTTACTGGTGTTGGGAACAAAATAAGAGAGATAAAACTTCCTAACTGGCTGAAAAAGGATATCAAAGCTACCTGCTCCTGGTAGCCATTGCATTGTGCCCTGGTGTTCTTGGAGGCCACAGCGCAGGCTGTGCCTCCGAGGCTTTGATAAGGGAAAAAGAAACCTTGAAAACAGCAGAAAGAAGTTTTGTTTCATCTTTTTGGGACATGGGACATGGAAATAAAACAGAGAGCAGGGCCAGGAGCTCAGGGTCCCCAGCACCCTGTGGCACGAAGGAGGCTGCAGGGCACCTTGGCTTTATCCTTTTCTTTTAATTTGTACCAGAACGTGGAACACTTAGAAAAAGGTGAATTCCAGGCATGCACCGGGACAGGGTTTACAAAACATCCACGTGTCACAAAGTCTGGTGTTGGAACCCTGGAGAGATTCCTTTAGGTGTTTTTGTGCCTCACTGATTCTCACAGCACTGAATCCATTGCAGTTGTTCTCAAGTTGAGAAAAATGTAAATATCACAGTTGCTTTCTTGTTATCTCCTTGGCCAACGAGAAAATTTCTATTTTGGGATGTGTTTTTCATAATTTATGTTGTACACACTCTGGGACTGTTCTGTTCACACGGACACAGAGAAGATTCCAACAACTGAGCAAGCTGAAAAAATCTCTCTCCCTCTTTCTCTCTTCCTTTTTTATTAATATCCAATCTAAATATCAATTCTATAAATGAAGCCTTCTGATTTCTGATCGATCAATAGACTGAGTGGTTTGTGGAAAGGCCCTGGGAAACCAGGGCTGCATCCTCTCCACAGCCTGGGGCACCTCAAAGCCCTGCTTTTCCTGTGGGGATCCTGAAAGGTTTATTTTCTTTCTATTTATATGCATTTATATATATTTATATATATATATATATATAATATATCTTCACTTAGCTTACACCGATGCAAAAAACCCCCAAAAAAAAAAATTCATTTAGGACAGTGTTATTCAGTGCCTTGCAAAGAAAACAAAACCCAAAACACACAAGAGATATTAAATAGAGCTCAGCTCGACAAGCGCAGCCCACAGAGGTCACAGCTCAGCCCCAGCACTGAGCCAGCACATGAGAATTTCACCCTTTGCTTCCACAGGTCAAAGGAATTACTCACAAAAGTGATATTTTTTTAAGCATCTCCCTTCCCAGGTCTGTTTTTCCCGGTGCTCTTTGCTGTACCAGTGTGGTTTTGCTGATTTCAGTCTCTTGCTAGGAGCTTTGACCCCCCCTGAGAATCCTTTTTGCTGCATTTTTCACGTCCTTTAGGCCAAGGTGATGAAGCAGGAACGTGACTCGTCACCTGGAGCATCCAAAATCGCTTTTTTCTCGGGCTGTGACACATTTTTGGGGGTGTTTGGGGCATCCAGCAGCACTTTCTGCCTTCGAGGACTGCCTGGTGCTTCAGGCTGGCAGTGGTGGGGAGTAAAAAGTGACTTTGTTTTGTTGTGCTGCTGCAGGAGGATTTTGCAGCTCCTTATGTACAAGGGGAAGGTTTGGGGTGGTTTTTTTAAGGATTAAAGGGTTCAAATTGCAACCTGGCAGCTTGAAAACCCCAAATTTTCCCCTCTGAGGTCCCCAGAGGGGATGGATGTGGGGCAGGGGGACTGAGGGTGTGAGATAAAACCCCAGCTGCAAGCCAAGAGGATTTTTTGGAAATTCTCTTGCAGGGATGTTGGTAACCCTGACAAGATTTCTCCAGGCATTTTTATGCCTCACTGATTCTCACAGCACTGGATCTGTCAGAGTTGCTCTCAGGTTGAGAAAAATGTAAATATCGCAGTTGTTTTGAATGTTATCTCCTTGGCCAACGAGAAAATTTCTATTTTGGGATGTGTTTTTCATAGTTTATGTTGTACACACTCTGGGACTGTTCTGTTCACACAGACACAGAGGATTCCTGCAGCTGAAGGGATCTCTCTCTCTCCCTCTTTCTCTTTCCTTCTTATTAATATCTGATCTAAGTATCAATTCTATAAATAAACCTCCTGATCTCTGATCATCAATCAATGAACTCTGTTTTGTGGAGGGCCCTAGAAATGCTTTCCCTCTCAACACGGGGATGCCAAGGAGAGCTCCCCTCTGCCAGGGTGACCCCGAGGAGGAGGAGGAGGTGGTGGTGAAGGCTGCAGGGCTGGAAGGGATGCCAGGAGGGGCAAACCCCACTCGGTGCCATCCCTGTGGCTTCGATGTGATCTATCCCAACCCTCGATATGCCAAGATTTAGCATCCCCTGCCCAAAGCACACCCGGGGCTGTTGGACTGAGCCTCCCTCAGGTGCTTTGTGCTTGCCGGAGAGGAGGCAAATCCTCCATGGGAGAGATTCAAAGGAGCAGTGAGGGATGTTTTGCCCTCCAGCAGCTCTGTTTTCTTCCCTAATCCCTGCCTGGGGTGGGGGTGGGGTGTTAAACCTTCCCTAAATCCAGGTTTTAGCTGCTGTGTTGGGGGCGGAGAAGGAAATTTTCATCCCGTTGCCTTAAACCGGAGACTCCGTGGAGGTGCCGGGGACAGCCCCGGGGGTTGCTCTTCACCGAAAACGACCGCAAGCGAGAACAGGGGGGGCCAGGGGGACCCCACGGGGACCCCACGGGGACAAGGGTGACGTCTCGAAGCCGTGGGAGCTGTGGGGCTCTAGTGCAGGGCGAAGAGGATGAGGAGCAGGAGGGCGGCGAGCGAGGAGTCGGCGAGGTGCGGCCGAATGCCCGANGCTTTCCCTCTCAACACGGGGATGCCAAGGAGAGCTCCCCTCTGCCAGGGTGACCCCGAGGAGGAGGAGGAGGTGGTGGTGAAGGCTGCAGGGCTGGAAGGGATGCCAGGAGGGGCAAACCCCACTCGGTGCCATCCCTGTGGCTTCGATGTGATCTATCCCAACCCTCGATATGCCAAGATTTAGCATCCCCTGCCCAAAGCACACCCGGGGCTGTTGGACTGAGCCTCCCTCAGGTGCTTTGTGCTTGCCGGAGAGGAGGCAAATCCTCCATGGGAGAGATTCAAAGGAGCAGTGAGGGATGTTTTGCCCTCCAGCAGCTCTGTTTTCTTCCCTAATCCCTGCCTGGGGTGGGGGTGGGGTGTTAAACCTTCCCTAAATCCAGGTTTTAGCTGCTGTGTTGGGGGCGGAGAAGGAAATTTTCATCCCGTTGCCTTAAACCGGAGACTCCGTGGAGGTGCCGGGGACAGCCCCGGGGGTTGCTCTTCACCGAAAACGACCGCAAGCGAGAACAGGGGGGGCCAGGGGGACCCCACGGGGACCCCACGGGGACAAGGGTGACGTCTCGAAGCCGTGGGAGCTGTGGGGCTCTAGTGCAGGGCGAAGAGGATGAGGAGCAGGAGGGCGGCGAGCGAGGAGTCGGCGAGGTGCGGCCGAATGCCCGAGGTCTGGAGATACTCCTGGGGGGAAAACGGAGAGGTAAAGTGTCAGGGGAGGTAAAACAGGGAAAGCTTGTAAAGATGATTGCTTGGCAGGATATTCTGAAAGTATGAAAGCTGTAAGTGAAGTAGAAATGAAAGCTAGCTCTGAGATGTAGGATGCTGAGGTGTTAGTCACTGTACAACCAAAAAACAATGAGCTAGCAGCTGAAGGAGGATCCCTGCTGATTGAACAATGTCCTCAGCAGATAAGGAGATGCTCCTGCAAGCAGCAGAGTCCAAGGTTCAAGACCCTGCCAGTTTGGCAGGGAAGACAAAAAGAGTTTAGAAAAAGCAGCTTTTAGAAGTTCAAATGTAACACAGCAGGGAAATGTAGTAGTTTTGAGAGGCTGTGTGTAAATTCTGTAAGAGTTGTGTCTTTTGCTGGTTGGATGCTGTAAAATTACCACATTCAGTATGGGAAGAGATACAATGTCTGGTACCCAGAGTTTAGCTCTCTCTAAGGCACAATTCAAGCTGTGGCTGGCAGCTGAAGCAGAGCTCTTGTACCCACGACCTAGGCCAATAAACCTCATGCTTCAAGAGCTGCCTCAGACTGCAGAGATCTCTTGCCACCCTCATCCATTCTCCCCTTTATCCTTCCCTACAATAATGAATTTCACAAAATCCCAGTTTAACCTTTCTCACCAGCTATTATTTATGGAGAAACAGCACATGAGTGTGGCTCCGATTTTTTCAGCCTCCTGAATGTCAGCATTTTTGTCATGGAGCCTCTCATGCATTTCAAACAAGCAAAGCAATGTTTTTCTAACTGTTCCTTTTGGTTTTCATTCTTCCTCTAAGTGATAGCAGAGGGTTAAAATGTTTCTTAAATCATGGGAATATGCTGGAGTCCAGGAAAACTGGGAAACCTTTCCTGTTGCTCAGGGGCATCTGGGACCCCCTCCCTGACATCCCAGGGGGACACAGCCTTGGATCTGTGCCCTTGGGAAAAGCTCCCAACATTTTTGGGGTGAGCTGCAAGCATGGAGAGTGTGAGACAGATTGGAGTTAGTTTATCTCAGGGTGAAAAATCAGAGTTTTGGGGTTTGTGGTGTGGAGGTGAATGGGGACAAACATGGAGGGTTCAGGGTGGGGGCCCTGGGTCTTTCCTGCTTCTCCTTCTCCTCCATCCCTGCTGTGCTGGTGGCACTGAGGGATTGCTAGGACGGATTTGAGGTAGAACAAACATGTTAAATTAATAGTTATTGGTACATTATTGAAAATATCTTACATTGGAGCTGTTAATTGGGTAAAAAGTCTTTAAAACATTCTGTGCTCAAGGCCTTGTGACCATTCTGCAGTGATTCTGGCAGTGCTGAGCTCAGGTGCAGGCAGCACACAGAAAATGAGATAAGAACTTAATAAACAACACAAAAAACAGAAGCTGCACTTGTGACTCCTTTGTTTCCTGGTATGGAGCTGGAAAAAGAAGAAAGAACAGCCCAGCCTGGGGCAGGGGCTCATTCACACACCCTCACCCCTCCCACAGCAGGAGGATTCCAGCAGGATCCCAATTCCTGTGGATCCCACCCCAAAAAACATCACCGTGGGAAGCAGATCCTCGGGGAAGGGACAAACTCCTGCCCAGCAGCTCCCTGAGCCATCAACTGATTTCTGCTTTCCATGGGATGCCTTTTCCTGGTTTTAAACTTCAAACTAAAGCAAGGTTTCTGGGGAAAAGGGGTTTTGACCTGGGTGTTTATTTTAGGGTTTTGGGATACTGCACTTGGTTCAGGTGGAATGCCCTGAAAATGTGTGCACTCTTTTCAGGCTGAAATACACACAATTAAAGGCTTTGCAATTATTATTATTATCATATTTTGCAAAAATTAACATATTTATTAGAGATTTCTTAATGAGAAGTCCGAGTGAACTCTTTGTTTTGAGGAATTTTTCTCTTTGCATGGGCTTCTCTTAGTTTAGAAAAATCTGTTTTGGAGAGGATTTTGGTTTCTGGACTCTTTGGTCTCTTGGTTTAACAGTGTTTCAGCTGAGTTATCAGCCTTGGAAAGTTAAAATGGGTTAAAAGCACTAAGAATACATAAAACTATATAAAAGAGTGTGTAGAAAAAACAACCCAGCCTGGGGCTGCGAGCTCCTTCCCTCACTATTGAAATTCCAATTTGTGGATTCATCATTCACTCACTACTGAAATTCCAATTCAAGGATTCATCTTTCCCTCACTATTGAAATTCCAATTCGTGGATTCATCATTTACTCACTACTGAAATTCCAATTCAAGATTCATCTTTCCCTCACTATTGAAATTCCAATTCATGGATTCATCTTTCCCTCACTATTGAAATTCCAGTTCATGGATTTATTGCTAACCCTGAGAGGATTTTTCTAGGTGTTTTTATGCCATGCTGATTCTCACAGCGCTGGGTTTGTCACAGCTGTTTTCTTAGAGATATCTCAGATTGTTTCTCATCTTATCTCTTTGGCCAAATAGAAGAATTTCTATCTGGGGATTTGTTTTCCTACTCTGTGTTGTACACTGACACTGGTTTTGCTCTGTTCACACAGACAGAGACACGGACAGGGACACAGAGGATTCCAGCAGCTGAGGAGTTTGTGTGGATCCCTCTCTCCTTCTTCCTATCTTCTTTTTATATTAATATCTAATCTAATTATCTATTGTTATAAGTACGTATTGTATTATTGGTTTTTCACAAATATTAAAAATTGAATGTCATATGTATAATGTTAGAAAATGTAGTTGTATGGATATAACTTTTTAGTAGTGTGACTCCTTAGGATTCTATCATGGTATGCAGAAATGCTTTCTCTCATGTAACTAACAAAGGAGCAAGGAGGTCCTGACATTCCTGGGGTATCTGGCTAGATAACC
>VZTN01007653.1:0-30808 GCA_013400515.1 Erpornis zantholeuca
AAACAGGAGAGAAAGAAAGAAGGGATAGAAGAAGGAAAGAAAGAAAGAAAGAAGGAAAGAAAGAAAGAAAGAAGGAAAGAAGGCAAGAAAGAAAGAAAGAAAGAAAGAAAGAAAGAAAAAGAAAGAAAGAAAGAAAGAAAGAAAGAAAGAAAGAAAGAAAGAAAGAAAGAAAGAAAGAAAGCAAGCTCATCACATTCCCTTCTAATTATTCAAGTGGTGTAATGAAAGGCTGCCCAATTCCATCCACCTGGAAATGCGTGTAACCCACCAAAACTTCACAGGAGACGCCATCTTAGTAATGTGCATTTTTCTTCATATTGAGGCTCTGTCAGCCTCTCAAAGTGTGCAGAGGAGAGGAGAGGGATGCATCCCAGTGTTCTCACCTTGCATGCTGACTTCTTTCCCATCCGTGGATGATAAATGATCACCAATATTTCATTTGGTTTGCTGGCCGAGGACTGTGAAATGTGGAGTGTCAATAAGAGAGAGAACATTTCTGAAATGAAACAGATTTAGATCTGCTTAAATCATTAGAGATCTTAAAAAGTACTCTTATACCAGCAACTTTTTATTTTTTGAAGTTCTGACTACAATATGTGAATGTGGATGAGATGGACGGATGGAGAAAAAGGACTACTGTGATGCCTAAATAAAATTATCAGAGACAAAGGTAGATTAATACAGCATAGAGTTATGGTGTTTGGAAGGAAAAGGGGCGAAACTAAAAAGAGTACTGCGATGTAATTGTGATAAAGAATGTCAGAATAAAGGTATTTGTTTCAGTGCATCTCTGATTAAAAGACATGGAAACACACATGAAAATAAAAACAAAGTTAATGGAGGCTTAAGGAAACGCTTTTCATGCAAGGAATCCTAATGGTCCAGGCCTGCAATCAGGAGCAAACTGTAAACCAAAATCTGTATGGTAATTCAAGAAGGAGATATGTAAAATCACATGCTGTTATGCTGATTACTGGCTAGATTTGTCATATAAACTTCACAAATTACAGTACACAGAGTGGGGAGGCAGAATAAATATTCTTTCTAAATCTTAATCACTTTCTAACAATGAAAGCAGCAAGATGATTACTCAGACACCAAAAGCATAACCTGCAAAAGCATTAAGTTCTTTTTTTTTTCTACTTTTTTTTTTTTGGAGGGGAAGCATAAGCTTAATAAGAGGAAATGGCAGTATTCAAATCCACCCGAGACCACAAAACATAGTATTAGCAGAGTAAATTACTCTCGTGCTCAAGGTGCCAAAAGCAATTTAGTCTGTATATAGAAACAAAATCACGAAATTAAAGCAATGTGTTTTCCCCATGTTTGTGGGGAAGAGGTAATTGATTAGAATAGCAGGTCACAGCTATACTAATGCACCATTCAGTAGCTGACATCATCTCTGCATCTTTGAAATGAACACCAGCTCATAACATTCACTTAGATACCTTTTAATTACTTTGCTTTGCGGCCAGAAAATTGAAGGCTAACTCATTAACCTTCTTTGTCTTTCTGGAAGGTGGTTTTTTCTCTTAATGTTTATGCCTGTTTGGACCTGCAGTTATTCCCATAGGCTGCAGAAGTATCCATTAGCAAACCTGGTCAGCTGCAAGTTCTCTTTTGCTGCTTAATATATTCAGCAATCTGTTCTTCATGATTCAAACCCATATTCCAGCCTTATCAGTAAATAGAAACTCCTTAGATTATTTTTCCTATTTCTGGGCGTGAAGCAGTTTTTGCAAATGCTAAAACTGTTCTTTAGGTTGCTTTGTTGATGGCAGGGGATTAGGAAGGGAACTTAAAAACAATAATACAAAACACTGATTTAAAACTGAAACAATCCAGTTGTAACAACCATTTCTCTTACGTATGAGTAATGACTCCATTTTCATGCATTGTTAATGCCTTCCTAAAGCACAAGGATCAACGTGTCGGCAAGAAAATAGATTTCCTGGATCATTGTACAATTTTTCAAAGTCAGGCTTACAGAACTAGATAAAGACAAAGAAACCCAAATAAGAGAGGAATCAACAGAAAGCAATAATTCTGTTGTGCTCAGTAAGTTTACTTTCCTTTAAAACGACATAGGAAGAGAACCTTATAACTTTCTGCAGAAAATTAAGATAACTTTGAGCTGATACACAGAATGAAGATTCAGCAAGATGAGTTGCACCATGGGTGTGAAAAAACAAAAGAGACAATCAGAATTTGTGTCATATTGTGCCACTCACAAGAAGAAAACTGCGTAGTCATTTAAAGGCAGCCACAGAGGAGTGAGGCTGCATCCAGTTTTGGCAAGAAGCCGGGATAAGCACAAGGGAACAATTCTGCACTTCAAAGGAAGCTTTAAGTGATAACAGGTTAAATCTTCCTTTGTCTAATCAGTTATTTAAATACTACTAATTACCTGGGCTATTGCCTAGCTCAACACCTATAATTTGAGGGTCTTAAATCTCCTAAAGTACAAAGGATCATTTCGTACTCGGAGCAGCAATTTTTATGTGCTTGCAAGTTCCATAAGTGGACTCCAAGGAAAGCTCACAAGTTTACAACTTCTACACCTTAAGAAGGGGCTGCATGCTGAATATCTAAATTGCACGTCTATAAAATTACAATTTCATATTTAAAGGAATCTTCAAGCAGGGGGAAACAGCCTGAAGCCAGGAATGCGGCAATTAAGCTGTGTAGCAGAAATGTTAATTAAAAGCTCTTATGCAGGAGGGCAGAAGGAAAGGACCTAATTGAGTGGCCATAAGGCCCTGGCAGTAATTCCACATTAGTCTTTTTTGTCTGCCCCTTTGTCTCCCATGTGCACCTTTTAAGTCCCCTCTGCTGTACCTGTACATCTGCTCCTGCACCTGAGCAAGTCTGGCATATGGGATATTCCTGATCTCAAAAATAGCCCTTCTTCCTGTTCATCCCAAAATGAATTTCGGTGGCTGATGGTTCCGTGTTCTAGCTCACCACATAATGAAACAAGGAGTTGGAGAGGTGCAGAAATTAAAGTCCTGGGGGGGAAAAAAACAAATAAAAGAAGAAATTGTTTAAGTTTACTCACATATTACTGCTGCAAATCAGAGCCTAAGAAATTAGGCTTACAGAACCTAGAGAATAAATACTTTTGTCATTTCATTCTGGTGTGGAGGAAACAGCTCTAGACTGAGTGCACCAGCACCAGTAACCACGATTCATAAAAGCAGCAGGAAAATTTTGGTTGGGAACTGAGAGTATTCAAGAGCCCTGGGGCTGTTTGCAGGAGCAGCCACTCTCAAAAGACAGGTGAGGTTGTGGAGCCAGGGAGGCAGAAAAGTAAGACTAATAATGATTTTAGTATCAGCAACACACTTCTATTTTTGTGAAAGCCTTTTTACAGAAAATTCACAAAGGCAAAAGACTGGCATTTTATACAGCTGAGGCTTCCATGGAAGCCACAAAAATTTAAGGGAAATCCACCAGTGCTGACAAAGGCCTGAGAATAAAGAGGCAACAAAACCTGCCCAGATCTGATTCAAAGACAAATTCCCAAACATCTGGAGATCTTACTGCTCCCACATAATTCTGTTATCATGACAAAGCCTTATGGTGATGTAACCCCAAAGGCTCTTGCAAGAATGCAGTGGTGGTTCAGTCTTATATCCTGAGATCCTAAAAAATGATGCACCCAGCTCCTGGCAGTTTAGAGCTGGTAATCTATTCTTGCTATGAGGAAGTTTCCCATTTTCCCTCATTCTGGCACCATATGCAATGAAATAATGACTAAAACACACTGCTGTTTGCAGCAGGTGGCCATACCTCTCACAGTGCCAGAGGCAGTAAAAATGAACCATCATGTAAGGAAAACTAAACATCTTGTAATATTTTCAGGGCAAGAATACAATTCAGATCGCAGAAAATAGCAGAAATCCCAGAGAAATCCACTCCAGCTGTATCCATACAGTATGTGAAGATCAGAGAGCTTTGTGATGTAACCTTTGGCTGACGAACTGTGATTTAATTGATTGTCGGCAGCTTGTACCCAAGGACCTTCCTGCAGCAACCTGTAGTGAATTTCCACTCACTGCAATCACTGCCACAACCTTACCCTTCCTCACCAAAGAAATTTTTGTCCTGTAATGCCACTTTGAACCAAAGAGCTGGGGTTTTAATATTTTGTGTCCTACAAGGAGAGTTAAAACTGTAGTACTGAGTAACCAGCACTTATTTAAAAAGGATGTCCCATGTATCATCCCCTTGATTATTCCTAGAATTAAATTTACTCAAAACTCTTGGCAAGGGGCTCCTTTTTCTTGGGGATGTCATATTGGCTGCTCTGCTTGTGTTCTAAGACCTTTTTTTTTTTCCTTCTATATCCATGTGGGAGTCTCTTCTCTCCTCTCACAGGTTAAGGGGCCTCCACCTGTGCTCTGGCTCTGCTTCCTACTTTATCAATCACCAAGGAGTAATATAATCAATCACCCTGCTGACCTGCTCAAAACTTTCCTCTTGAGGTGAAATTAGGTGAGTCTAATTTTCATGGGGAGCTTTCCCCTCTCCCCTTCCAATTTATTTATTTATTTGTTTGTTTGTTTTTAAGCTATGTCTGAAGTTAGACCACATAACAGTTATTAGGTGAAAGTACTTTCAAAGACTGAGTCAGAATTCAAAACTAGCTCAACAAAGAAGGGTTTTCTTAAAAAATCCAGGAAGGAAATTAGTTTGACAGAGGACCCCAAATTCACAAATACCAAATGGGGGTGAAGCAGCTACTGTGAGTCAAGAGGGAGAAAAGGTCCCCAGGGGTTACAGCCAGACCATCAATTTAAAATCACACTTTAAAATTGTGTTTTATTTTAACACTGCATTGTTTTGCAGAGGATGTAAAACCCAATTACTCTGCTCTGGAGTGATTAGTAAACTCTCAGATGGGATGCTGGCTGTTGTATTGTGCATCAAAGGAGAGTAAGACACATCTCAGAAAAGGAACCCCTGCCCTGTGGCAGGGAAATACCTGTCTTGTGAGGCTTAAATAATTTAAACTAATCTCAGTGCATGGAAATAGACAGAATGTCTCCTTTAACTCCTTTATGGCCCTTTATAGACTAGAAATAAAACATTCTAAATCTAGAAGAGCTAAAAGTAGAGCAAAATGTCCAGTATTTTAGCCATGGCTCCAGTGTTTCAGGATAAGCCGTGGCAGATTCATCCTGTGGTGTTGAATTTTAACCTCTAAACCATAGCTTTCAGATGTGCCTCTTGTCTCACACTCCACAGCTGTAATTCATATCAGTGGAGGTGGTTCAAAGTAAATTAAAAATGCCTAGAGACTGTCTCCTGCTACAGTCAGAGAGCTCTGATGCCTTAATCCTTCAGGTAAGATGCCAGCTTCCTGTATTTTGCCTCTCACTGGGGTGGGGTAGGTGCAAGGCTGGAGTGAATTGGCTTTTCTTGCCTTCAGTGAGGACTGTGTGAGTTTTCTGACTGCTATGAAGAGGCCTTTTATAACTATGGTGGCTGAAGTATGTATTTATTTGGTGTCAGGGGAATTTAGTTCACTAGGAATGTATAGCTGAGTTCCTGAGGAGCACAGTTTATCATATAAAAACCACACATTAGAAGTAGGGTGGTGTTCTGCATTACTTGAATTCTGCTGCATATTCTTTAGGACCACCAAACCTGAAGGAGATTTGGTCAGAGTACAGTATGGGAATGGATTAATTATTCTTCAAGAGTTTTGATAATGAAGGTCATATTTTTAAAAAAAAAAGAGAGATCTCAAGCCAATGAGGGGAAAGTGGCCTCACCTTAAAAAAAAAAAAAACCAAACTCAGACTCAAAAAGTTAATCCAGAAATGGGATTGTAACCAATTAATTTCCTTATTACTTTAACTGAAATAAGAGACTGGCTATTTAAGTACCAACAAGAATGAATGTTATTCTAGCCCATTATTCTCAACTTGATGCAGAAGGCTCAATCACAATGACAAATGTCCATTAGCTGCTGCAAAAATCACATCAGCCTTTATCTGGAAAAGTAGATGACCTCTATAAGCAGCTAAAATGAATTTATTCTCATCAGCTTTAATCAACTATCAAATTAATTCATCATGTTTGGGATGGTATTAGTGAGCTCCTGGAAGCCAAGTTCACTGAACAGTGTCACATAATCATTACCTTCTGGAGCACAATGAAACTCGAGGTGACGGGAGACAACCCACAGTTATAAGGTGATAGAAGTTGATACTTTCTGCACTAAAGAAAATATCACAAACACACAAATCTCTTCTTTTTCATCTGGAGCAAGATTTTGACTTGAAAAGGAATGCCAGAGGCTGGCTGTTTTCTGCCTTAGATCCCTTCCAGCCTGCAGGGTGGACCAGGAGGGCAGCTTTGCATTGACCTTCCCAGAGCAGGTAACACACCTGAGCTGTCAAGAGCAAACACTCCAATTTGACAGCTGAGGTTAGTGAAGGAGGATGCTTTGTCCTCACACAATTCAGCACAACCCAGGCTAGGAAAGGCTCCCTTATGCAAGAGGAGACACGAAATTATTTCTTACGTCACTTGGTCTGAATTATAAGGTGATTTAAATCTGCTGGCTTAATTGTTCCACATAAGAAGAGGAACAAGTGGTGGCACACTATGGAACCTTCCAGAAATAATGTGCCAAAAGATGTCCTGAGGGCTGTGCTACGTTCTTATGTTTTCTATATTTTATTTTTAAAAAATAAACAGCTTAAGCAGCTTCATGATTGGTTCCAAGAAGCGAAAAATTAATAGAATTTCATTGGGTCTAAGAGGCCAGTGTCACACTCATTTTCTGGGTATAGCCAGAAAGAATAATAATAATAGTAACAATGCTAAAAATATTAATACTAATAATAATATTTTACACTGAGTGCAGCACAATATTTTAGCCCTACTGGAGCTGATTTTCTCAGGACTGCCTCTAAAGCGATCCAGTGGCTGACTGGCTCCTTAAAGCAGGCAGGGCTGGCAGGTCCTGACTCACAGGGTAGGAAGCTTTGCTCCACAGCACACCATGTCCCTTTCCCCACAGACTGGAAACTCAGGAACACTGTCAAGACATGACATTTTTTTTGCCGCACTTGCTCCCGAAACGTCCGTTCTCACCCAGATTTGAAGGGAGGCGAAATCTGACGGGAGCTGAGCTTCCCCCTCGTCCTTCCCCCTCCTCGACACACCCAGCCACATGCTGTTTCGAGGTGAAATACCTCACATCCACAGGGAAAGCAGGAAATGTTGGAAGGGTGTCACAGCTTTTCCCGCCAGTGCAGGAGCGCAGGGTGCATCCGACACAAGCCCTCGCCTTGTGCGTTTGTCACGAGGCAAAGGGCAGCGGGTACCTCAGGGGACCTCCTCGGTATGTTCCAGTCCCCTTCGCCCAGAGATGAATTGGGGCATTTAAAGGAGAGCACAGAGGTTGCTTTCTGAGGCTCGGGACTCAACCTTGTTCCTGGTCACAGCTCAGCTCACAGAAAGC
Organism: Erpornis zantholeuca; assembly: GCA_013400515.1. Taxonomy (NCBI): domain Eukaryota; kingdom Metazoa; phylum Chordata; class Aves; order Passeriformes; family Timaliidae; genus Erpornis; species Erpornis zantholeuca. The sequence goes on from VZTN01007653.1 coordinate 7,481, forward strand.
ATCATTCACACGCACAGACACTCGCGGGCCCAGGTTTATGATTAATCCCACCGCGGTGTGCCCATGCTCCCGTAACAAAAATGGTCCCTTTGTGGAACCTGATGGGCAGAAACAAGGCAACAGTATGTTCAGGCAGGTTTTTTTTTTTTTTTTGACTACTAGGTAAAAAGTTCAAACTCAGCCCAAAAACTGAAGGATGACTCAAGTTTCGTGTTTGGACTTTCTGAAAATTTTCTCTGAAAACAGCATGTGTGAGAGAGTACACATGTACAGGAAAAAGTGATTACTGGGGATGAGGACGTAAAGAAGGAGCACATCCAAGAATTCCTAATGCATTTGCACTTCTGTTCATAACAGCGTTGAAATGTCACTTGCATTCAGCACTTATCCAGTAATTATCTTTTGCCTCCCCAATATCTCGTGGCAACCTTCCCTTTAGCACCTCAATTTTGTTTTCTCTAAGCTTGAAGGTATATTGGCACCAGCAATTGCCTAATTCAGTGCAGATAGGATATGGTACAGTGCAGATTTACTGTGCTGCAATCACAAATTAGGATTAAAAGATGCAGGGCAGTGCTGAACCAGTGCTCCAGTATTTCTCCTCCGAGTGCCAGGCAGAGACTCTGGTACAGCAATGAGAGTGTGGCTTCTGGGCTACAGGAGGCTGCTCTTCCCACCCCTGGCCTGGGGCTGAGCACACTGAATTTAAGCTGCTGGTAAATTTCAGGGCCCCACCCCACTCCTCTCTCCTCTCCCTGCCCCTGGGTGGGAGTTGTCCTGCCCTGGATGCGAGGGTAGCCCTCCCCTGGCTCCCTTGGCTGTGACATGGGGTTTGTTCCACTGGTCCCTTCTCACCCCAAGAGCCTGGACATTCAGCTGCTCAAAGTGTCAGAGGTTCAGAGGCAGCACAGGGGAACTCCTGTTACTGATGGAGGGGCCAAGAGCAAAGCAGCTGTGATAGTTTCACTGTATGGAGCTCATTCTGGTTGAGTTCAGCATTCAAACCCAACAGAGTTTGGAAATCTGAGTGTTCTTGACAGCAGAAAGTAGTTGCTGCAGGGTGAATGCCACTCCTTGCGCCCCTCCTACGAACAACCATGGATTTATACATCATTTTAGGCATTTAGGAGGTGGAAAATACAGGTATTTCGGTGAACATACACGTCTTTGCCAATCATTTCTCACATGGTGAATGCTGCTAAGATAATTATTGTTGAGATTAATAAGCTGCTAAACTAAGTCCGTAGGCATCAGTTCTTGAAAGAGAGAAGAGCAAAACAATGACAGTGACAATTCACACTTTTCTTACTTTTATGCATCTATAAAGTGACACTGAGAAAGAGTAAGTCAGAAAAGAAAGAGAGAAGTAGAAAGGCAGAACAACTGTATTGAATGCTGTGTGGAAAGCACTCATGAAACATCATGCTTCACCATTGCAAAGGAACAATTAAACACACAAATAGTTCTTGTAGTGTCAGTAGAAAGTCTGTAACTTCAGCAAAGCTGCAGCAGATGCCAAAAAGATATTTGAACTAGTAAATAAGGTGCTTTATTCAGGGAAAAAGTGATTGCTAAACATGAGCAATATAGACTTGTCCCGAGCCTCAATTTGTATGTTGTCTAAAAATAACAGGTTGAATTTTATTAAGTTGCCCACAGAGCTCCTATAAATCCAGAGAAATGCCACGGAATGACATCAGTTTTATTATCTGAGCAGAAACTAATTCTGTCCGTTGAGCTTGTGCTTTCTGAAACAATCAGACACTGACTTGTAATGGGCTGGCAGCAGACTCAGATTCACTTCTCAGTGATCCTATTTAGTACCTGACTGTGACAGCTTCAGTTTAGAAGACTCTGAGGATCACAGCCACATCTTGCTGTTGTTCTTTTGCACAGACAAGTCCTGAATTCAGGGAAAGGCTTGTGCCTGGAAAGACTGTAGATAGCAATTGTCTTTGATTAGGATCTCATAAACACACATAGCCAAGTTGATCTGTCTTATAACAAATGTATCCTTGCTCCTGTGTGGATATCCCACTGTTTTATTCAAGATGCTTGTTTGTGAAAAGCTGGTATGACTTAGCTTTTTTTTTTTATTATTATTATTATTTTTTTATTATGGAATAATCATAACCACCTTTATTTCCTACGCTTTTTGTTGTGGGGCTGTCTGAAAGGACAGCAGCGCGTGGCTGTCTCGGGTGGCAATTCTGCACCGCTGGTGCTGCGTCAGATCCTGTGGGCTTCGGTGTCACTTCTTTCCAAGCTGAGCTGAGATGAAATGACAACCAAAAGCTGGGATGCTGCTGTGTCTGTTGGGCCCTACAAGGCCGAGCTGGTGCCATCCACAGCTGGCAGGATGAAACAGTGGCCTTGTGGCCATCAAGGGCCTTGTGTCACCTGCAATCAGGGCTGACACTTGGCTGTTCAAGAATTAGACCAAAAGAGGAAAGGGGGAAAAAAAAACCCCACACACATGAGGATATATTTCACAATACTTGTTAGATGCAGGTTAACTGTCTGTTGGCATAAAATCTGTGGAGTTTTATCAACACAATCAAGCTTTTGTTAAAAGCCCTCAGGAGTTTCCTCTGGCTGTGGTAATTTCTGGAGGACCATTATCCATAATTATTGGGATCTCTGGAAACATCAATAAGCAGCAGGTAAGAGTGTCTGCAAGAGCTGCATGCTGTTCAGCTGCCTTTGAAAGGCTTCCAGTGGGTGCTGAGGTAAAACTTGTAAAGCCTGGAGACCTTTTGCAGGAGAGGTCACAGCCTTAAAGTGATGCTGGGGCTGCTTCTCCCCAGGAGAGGCAGGTGAAGACCACAGGACATCAAAGGTTGTAACTGAGTGACCAACCAACTTATCTACCTGACTTTTTTGTGGCTACTCCTCAGCTCTTTAACTCTGCAAAGAGACTTCTATTTTTTCATCTATCAAAGGTCTGGGTACTTGGGTTTTGTCTCCATTAAATACCAATTCTCATAAGTTTTACTCATTTTTGATTTTCAGGGATTATTTTTTTTTCTTTCAACTAGCAGAGGTTGAAAATATAATTCAACTATTATATACACTGGTGTGGATAACAATTTTTTACACCCTACCTATCAAAATGCATTAAGGAAACATAAAAGGGAAATTCACCATCTCTTTATCTCTGTGCATCTGCAGGAAATGGAAAGAAAATGATGAATGGCAAAACATAAGAGCAAGGTCTCCCAAAATGAAGGAAGTGGCGTGATTAGGTTCTGTATTTTAAATTAGAAATAACTGTTCTGAATAACTGTACTGATTACATAAGTAATCAGACATCCATTTATATCCTGGTTAGAATCTGAAGTTTTATTAATTGCAGTGGAATCACATACAAAATGAAGACTTCCTCCCAAAAAACCAGGCTAATTCGATGAAGGACTTAATGTTTTATGATAGTATTTTCCACATTACAGTTCTGGCCATGGCTAAATCATCATGGATAAACATACATATATTTAAACAGAGAAAGGATACATTCTTTTAGTCTAAAAACTGAGGCACAGAAAAACCACTAGACTGAATACTGATTATTCATATGAATCATTAGCCAAACATAGGTGAGAACTAAAATAATATGAGTTACCATTTCTATTTATAATGTTCAAGTTTTCATGGCATTTCTAAAGGCCTTTTTTGTCACACCCATGTTGTTAGAAATAGAGATGAAAACTAGATCAAAGGATGGTCTGTGCTGCTAGTACTCACCTAGTAAACACCCTTTTCCTTTCAGTCATATCCTTTTTTACAGTAAATAAATCTGGGGTGACTCCCGTGTTTTTACCATTTAGCTCATCACATGAATTCCACGGAAGCATGTGGCAAAATGAAGACAAACACGAGATGAATATTCAGAAAATCTGGATAAACTACTGAATATCTAATATTTCACAAAAAAAAAAAAAAAGAGGTCCACGTTTATCATATTTATTGTGAGAGCACCCACAATTCATATGTTTTGCCATCTACATTTTATGAGACTGTTTTGTATTCAAGAGAAACGTGTACTTTTTATGACAAGTTATACACTGTGATCATTACAGTAGTTAATCTGCAGAAAAAATGAGCTAAAAATATCGGGCATGCTTGCTAAGCCATGTTAGCAGTGAATGTGGGTTTTAACTTGAATCTTAAAGAAGTACAGTATTTCTTCCTCATAATCCTGCCTGAAGTTTGCAGAGCATGATTTGCTCTCCACTTACCACTTTTGCCATAGTCAGGTTTTTTTTCCTATTACAAATCCCACACAGTTTATCCAGGAACTTGGGAGAACCTTGACAGCAAACCTGCACCACGAGGAAGGGCAGAAATAATAGAAGAGTTGAGCTCACAATAACAACAGATCTCTCATTAAGTGACAAACTACATCTCCATTCACCCCTCTGCCAGTGTGAGTGTCTTCCTAAATAAAAATAATGTGCATCGCTGATGTTCTGAGCTGCAGCAAACATTTTCCTACCCTACAAAACTCCTTTGAGTTCCTGCCCAGCCTTATGGCCCTAACAAGAGCAATCTTAAAATGAACCTTCTGTGGCTCTCACCTTGATTGTTTTATTATCTGCTACCCTCTGCTGGCTTTTTTTCTTTGTCACATTGAAGAGAGGCTGCTGATTTTCACTGTGGAAGCCTTCCATAAGGGTGGCTTACAAGGTTCACTGAATTCTTCCACTGGTAAGGACAAGGACTTTCATCCAGATGACCGGTTTGGGTGAAAATTCTAAAACCCAAAAACTCCTAGGAATGCAGAAATCACACTTCCTCAACTCTCCTGTGTGCAATTCTGTGAGTCTGATGCTTAGATACAGCAACTATGCCCATTTTTCTGACTTCTTGAGTGAAAATACAAAAACCCTCCATATATTTTCACATCATTTCGTTGAGAGATCCATGTGCCCTTGATCTCCACATTCCTCCAAGACATTTTTCTCATTCATGATTTGTATGGATCTGAGGGAGAGGGAAAAAAAAAAAGGTGGACATCTTATAGAAAATTAGGTAATCTTGACAGCAAACAGACCTTTCAATGCAAAACTACAGGGGGAAAATATAGTTTGCAGCTGCAAATACATCACACTTGAAATCACAGGTAAAATCATTCCCCTGCAGTGTATGGTTGTTCTCAGAAAATTGTGTTTAGCCCTGAGACTCTCATTATTGAGAAGAGTTGTAAATTTGAGAGAGGTCAGTGCAAAGCCAGTGATATGATTAAAGTGGGCTGGAGGCACTGACTTATGAAGGAAGATGAAAAGATCTAAATAAACATGGTCTGGCTGTGGAATGCTTTAAAGGCATCAAGATAACCATTAACAAATAGCTGAAGGATATGAAAACTAAGCAGAGAAAAGATATATCTCAGGTACCACAAAGGAGAATAACCAAAACTAATGAGATGAAAATTAAGCAAGGAATAATCTAAGCCAAGTGTCTGGATAAGCTCCTAGAAGTGGAATGCATCATGCCATAGAGCACTCCCTCGGGTATAATGGAAAGCCTATGGGCTGAGACAAATAGAACTGGAGAGACAAAACTGGAGTGGTTGGACAAAGGGTTTAACCCTTCCTTTATAGAGACAGAGGACAAAAATGTACAAATAGGCCTTTTTCAACTCCGAATTACTGCGGTGATACCCCAGCAATTAATACAATTCTACTGCGAATGAATCTCCTCACGCCTGGCAGAGAAGGCACCACGGGGTCTCTGAGTGTCCTGGCTTCAGACCCACAGAAGTTCTGCCTCCACTGCAGCTGGGCAAAATGGGGCCCAGGTTTCACTCACCAGCATCCACAGCCATTCTTCTGTGCAGGACTGCTCTCAGCTCCTCCTTTCCCCTGTCTGAAGTGGAGCTGGGGACTGCCCTGGCCCAAGGTGCAGCATCCTTCACCCAGGGGTTAGAGGTGGAGGAAGATGAAGACCTGTGTTTTAATTAAGGGCCTGAGAGCAAACACTTCACCCACAGCCTTTCCTGGGGCTGCCTGTGTTCAAATGGCTCCGACATAGGCTGTGACAGCAGCTGTGCTGCCAGAAATCCCTCTGGGACACCCCACTTGGGGCTGCCACCCTCCACAGGAGCTGCATTTCAGCTCAGACCTCTGCACGTGGTCCTTGCCTGGCGCCCAACCTTCCCTCCTCACACCCTGGGGACTTCCCAGCTTTGTCTCAGACTGGCCCTGTGGCCACAGCCACATGGGTGTGGGTGAGCTGTGTCCTGGGCAGGCGGCACTAGGCCTGGCCTCCCTGTCTCCAGCCTTGCTGGCGATGCTTAATCCCCTAGGGAAGAATCGAGACATTCTCCAGCAGAGGAGTTTTCAAGACATGAATTCAGTCCCTGCCCTACTGGTCACTTCATTGAAGGCAACAGACAGAGAGCACTTGTGATTTTGGGACTTTTGGACCCAAACCCTCGGAGTTATGCTGGAGCTCAGCTCCCAGAGTTTTCGGTTGCGTTGTGCCCTTAGGAAATCCTGACCTAAGTGAACTGCCCAAGCTCAGGTGTGCAGCCTATTTAAGAGTGAGCACTTGAAATTAATCTCTCAAATACCAACCCCCCGAGGCAGCCAGAGGACTTGCCTGTCTTTAAAAAGATGTGAGCCTCAAAATGCTCCCCTCAGTTTCCTCGTTACGCCCTGTGGCTGTCAAATTAAATTTTTACAAACAGTGACGTGGGATGAATCTGTCTCCTCATCGCAGTGACCCTTCATGCTGTGATCAGCGAGATGCCCACTCACTTTTTGGTAGGATATCTGTTCTGAAAACAACACACTTCCAAATGCAGAATCACAGAGCCAAAGGGGAAGGGGGAAGCTGGCAATCTGCCAGCTGGAAAAAAAAAAAAAAAAAAAAAANAAAAAAAAAACCCCAAACCTTTTCTGTTATATACTGAAGTCATTATCTATTTTACAGCTATAAAAAAGTACATTAAAATGTCCCAGCTTGCTCGTAGCAGGGTCATGATTTGTTGGTGCCTGAGAGGCCAGCTCAGTGCAGTCTGACAGGTGTTTAGGTCAGGGTGAAATACGACATCCGTGCTCCCACTCAGGAGCTGGTACCAGCTCTGGATGATTTGCCAAATGAGGATCTATTTGCAAGGTTTTGGTTTTGACAGATAAATAGCCCATCCAAGATTTTTCAGTGCTAGGGCATCCAAGAGACTCCCCCGTTTATGGTGCTTTCTGCAATGTACAGGGATTTTAATCAGCTTTACTGGCATTCTAACAAACTGAGTTTGCCTTCCGTTCCTCAGATACCAAGGTCTGCACGTGTCTTCAAAGCAGAAATGAGAGGAAAGAAAAAAGAAAATGCAGAGTCCCACAAATTTCCCAGGGATGAGGTTTTGCACAATGAAACTATCGCAGCGTAAAAGGCAGAATAAAAAGGTAATGAGGTCCTGCAAAGACCAACAAATTTGTTAAAATTTCACATCTTCAGTATAGATTAGGATTTAAGGTCTTCATCTGGTGCACCTAAGACCACAAAGTCTATTCATCTCAGGCTGGTCAGGCTCCAGGTTATGACTCTATCACTTGTGACACCCTGAAGGCAAGGTGGAAATGTTTGGAAAACACAAAGCACCGCTTAAACCAGAAAATACAATTCAACACTTAGTGGAAACCCACAACAAAGCACTTGAAAAATGCATTTGGATAGGGCAGCATATGCATGAAATTAATATTTCCCTCTATTCTTATCAAAACTGGTCTGGTCATAAGAAAAAGATGATACTTGTAATGACACAGAGTCAATTGCCATCATGTTGGGGCATTGAGCTCTTGCTGAAAGAACAAATTATCTAGTACAAAAGACAGCTTTGCTTTGATTTTTTTTTTTTAATTAAGAATTTCAAAGTGCAAATAAGGATTAAGCTTCCTCCTAAGCTTTCTCTGAAGAACAACCCAGAGAGGGCTCTTTTTTCATCTCTGTTTTCATTTGGAATTGTTGGTAGATGACCTGTAAATAAAATGAAGTCTCTTCTCCCTGGAAAAATTACATCAAGTCCAGTGAAGTAAATATCCCAGTTGTACCAACAGAGTTAATAAAAATGGAGAAAAAGACTTCTCAGTTGCAAAGTTGGATTTTTATTTTAGGGAATCTGTATCACCCCATCACACATGGTCAGTTTTAGCACTTTTACCCTTCTGACTCTCTCCCCCACCCCCCTGGATGAGTTGAGTGAGTGCCTGGGCTGGGCTGAGATGCTGGCCAGGGTTAAACCAGGGCAGATGCTTGACCAGAGAGGTCTCAGACACAGTCCAGTGATGCCCCTCTTGCTACCAGGCCAGTAGGAGTGACCAAAGCCCTCTGAGTCCCACTTTTTAAACCAATTTTTTATCTGCCTCGCTGTCCACCCCTCGGGCATCGCTGCCCAGCTCGGGTGTGGGAACAGCGGCAGACCAAGGCCCCCGCTCCTGCCCAGGCACAGGACAGCCCAGACACCTCCACTCACCTCTCCCCAGCACATCAGGGGGCTCAGGTGGGATTTACACCCCTGCCCACAGCTCCTGGCACCCTCTCCACCCCATACCTGGGAATGTGCTCCGTGGTTTTCCCAGGGACCGAAAACCAGCCTGGAGCTTCCCCTTCAGCCCACATTTATTGGAATATGTGTCAGGGTGTGTTTGTTTGTTCCCTGACAATCTCCAGCTCAGCTTTCTTGCTTCTTCAGTGTTCCATGTCCTGAAAAGATGAAATGAGGCTTCCTTTCTGCTTTTTCAAGGTTGTTTATTTTTCTCTTATCAAAAGCTCGGAGGCACAGCCAGGGCTGTGACCTCCAGGAACACAAGTGCAGAAAGGCAATGGCTGCTACCAGCAGCTCCCTTTTATATCTATTATTGACCAATTAAGAAAACTCTACATGCTTTGTTTTGTTCTGAAAACCAATGAGTGTCAATTTAATTGCCATGTCTCTTCCACACTCAGTTCCTTCCACCAACCAGCAAACCACAGGAACTGGTGTGGGAGAAGAAAGGGAAGGGAAGGGAAGGGAAGGGAAGGGAAGGGAAGGGAAGGAAAAAGGAAAGAAAAAAGGAAAGAAANAACTCTCTGTGGTACACTAAACAAAAATCTTTTCACCTTTCTGGTGCATTCAGGCTCTCCCAAAAGTGAAGGGAGCTTCTCCCATCAGGTTAGGTTGCAGGCTAAGCTATTTTTGAGGAGCTCTGGGGACTAAAGGAACTCTCAGAGGAGCAGGAAAAGTTTTCAGGCTTCCCTGAAGTCCAACAAATATGGGTGTAACATTCACCTTTGCCTGGTCACGAGGGTCATCCCTGGACCTCCCAGAGGTGACAGATATCTCCCCCTGCACAGGCACTGGCCAGCTCTCAGCACCTTTGGGTGAAATCCATCACGTCTATTGTGTCCATCATGTCCAACATGCACCAAGACAGGGGGAGGTTTTCTCCAGCCTGATGTTGTCTCCAGACACAGGGGTGATGCCTTCTGTCCCAGCCTCTCACCCTCACTCCCCTGAAGCTGGGATGGAACACAGGAGATGTGGTTTTTCTCTTGTTCTGACTCAGTTGTTTATTGGTTCTTATCTGTGTTACATTCTTAGGAGCTGGGAGCTCTGCTAGCAAGGTAAAACAAGGCTAACAGTGGTGGTTCTCTGGCTCTGCAGAGCTTTTTCAAGGACCTTCGGTCCAATAATGATTTGCCAACTAAATTATTTCTATTTCTAACCCAATATTCTAACTTTTAAGTTCAGCACTGCAGATTTTCTTCTCCAATTATAAGACACCATGTAAACTCATGAAAAAGAAGAAAGAAGAAAGTGAAAAAGGAGTATCAAGCCACCGCCCTAAAATCTCCATCTTAGCAAATGTGTATTACTACATTCAAACCCTTAAATCCCAAATTTTCCACCCTGTGACACCACACCTCCTATTCGAACCACACACACACACGTGATTTTAAAGTCATCACTCAATTTTGGAAGCCTCTCCCAAGGCCTCAGATCAAACACAGAGTTTTCTTGTGGAACAGTGCCTTCCAGCAGAGAGAATTTAAAGTTCTCAGCTTCCAGGGTTCCAACACCCATCCACCCCAGCCTGATGCTCACCCAGGCCTTGAGCACCCTGGTCTAGTGGGAGGTGTCCCTGCCCGTGGCAGAGGGAATGGATGCTGGATGTTCTTTGGGGTCCCTTCCAACCCCTTAACATTCCAGGGTTCTGTGATCCTGTGGCTGAGTACTGCTGCCTTCTGTGCCTGCTGTCACACCAAATCAATTAATGTCTTAATCACAGCATCAATAACTTAGCTGCAGAACAAGTGAGGCTGCAGCATGTTTATTTCTCCCTCAGAAACAGAGACTAATAATAATTGAAATATTTGTTAATTAAGGAAACAGTGATTTGGGGATGGAAGGGTGTTAGTCTTCTCATTAGAAATAGATGTACAGTAACTGTACACACATACCTACTGAAACCATTAAATGGAGAAGACATAGATATGAAAAATGCTGAACAACTGTAATCTTTAATTTACTGTATTGTGCATTATTTGGGGAGTTATTCCTGAACTATTGCTAAGCAAACCTGCCTGAGCACTGTCCCAGGTACCCCTGGAATAATTGTATTAATGTCTTCCTTCAGATCAGCTGGATCAGGGCTACTACCAACAGCATTCATCAATTGTTACTTAGATTTCCTCCACTTTTTTTTTCCTGTAAAGGTCCAGACACAGTTTTTACAATCTTTCACCTTTTTTTTTCATACTTCATGCATCAAGAGCAAGATTTAACTTTCACCCCAAGTGAGGTGATGTTATTATCATAATTTTTGTAGCCCATGGTAGTTTGGAACAGCTCATCTACTTCATGTGTGGATTTTCTCATTGGTTCAATTTGAAAATACGCTTTTTTCCCCTTTTTTATCTCTATTCTCATAGCTTTCCTCCACTCTAACATTTAAACTCTACTAACTTGCAATGTCCCTGTTATAAACTGGAAAATATAAAGCCACTTCCTTTTTCTTTTTTTTTTTTCTTAATCACAGAAAATCAGCCTTCATATGTATATGAAGTATAATTACTCTATTTTAGGCCACTTGACAGACTTTTTTTGAACACAAATTTTTCAGGGCTGTAAACCTATTCAAACTTAGGGCAGTACTTTTAGCCTCACCCTGGCATGACAAATTCAAGATAATTGAATTTGTGGCAACAAATAGCAGGAGTTGGCGTGCCACCACACTTGTCAGCACTACCTTATCTGCCTAAGAAAGCTCCTGATCTTCAGATTACAGCGGCCCCTTCTCACTCTTGATACAATTGCCTACCACATGCAATCATTTATAAATACTAATTCCACCCTCCCTTTGTTGAGGGCGCAAAACTGCTTGCATAAAACACAAAAAGGCAGTAACAAACTTGTCTCGAGGTTGATGACTCAATGCTAATTTCTTTGGTGGTTTTGAAATCATCAGAGGGAGGTTTTTTGCCTTCAGCCTTGGCCATTTGTCTCTGTAAAGTGGCAGAGTCCTGTTCTTGTCCCTCACTGACCTCCTCTCTGCCCTCAGGTCTTTATCTGTTATCTCTGTCAGGGTCCCTTTGGTTTCTGACAGGAAAAGATGCGCTGCCACTACCCTGTGAGGGCTTTCACAAGGACACTGTAATGGCACAGAGCAAAAGTGGGGAGCCTTCAGTCAGCTTCCAGTTTGTTTTCGCTGGGGAAACTGAGGCCGGGGAGGAGCTCCAGCTGAGCATCGCTCAGAACTCTTACAGAATAAAACATGCTAACTTCTCCACAAGTCAGCAAAACCACCAGATTAGAGCAAGCAGCAGAAAGAAACCTGCTCTGCCCCTCTGATGCCTTAAATGGCTACCAGAAACAGAGGCTAAAGGAATAAAGGAGGGATTGGTTGGAAAGGCCTTCAGAGCTACACTCTGGCCTCCAGAGGCTCCTGCCTCAGTGCATCCCAACATGGACAAGGACAGCTCCCGAGTTCTTCCCACTTGGATCTCAGCATCAATTCCCCAAGCAGAAGCCAGGCAAGGATGGAATTTGCCCAAGCTTGCCCCCCTTTTGCCAAGATTGTGGTTTGCAGTTGTTGGGCCTAGGAGGGTCTGGGTGTCCTTGGAGAGCTGGAGAGGCTTTGTTGTGTGTGTGTGAGCATGAGAGAACAGCACTGAACGAGCTCCAGGGAACTGCAGAGTGACACTGGGCAGGGCAGGGCTGGGAACATAGAAAAGTTAAAACCTAAGGCATCACCTCCACCCCACCACCATGTGTGTAAAGAGAGAAACTTGTGTAAGATAGGGTGTCCCAGAAATGCAGACATGGCTGGATGCCTGGCCTTTCATTCCTGCTGCAATGAAGCAACTGCAAAGCCACAACCAGCGGAGGAGGAGGACTCAGCTCCCATGGGTTGTGCAGCTTCCATCCCTCATCCTTGCCAGTGCCTCCCAGGAGAGCAAAGATGCACAGATTTCAGGGAAAGAGCAGCTCAGCTGGTTTTAGGCAGCCATCCCCACCATAATGGGATGCTCCTGAATTATACAGAAGGGAACTGTTCGCACTCTGTCTCTCCGTGATGAATAACAATGACTTACAAATTTTGCTTTTGTCCTCAGAATATCAGGAGATAATTCTGCCATGCCTGTTCCCTGCAAAATTTTTCTTCCCACCTTGCTGACATGGGTCCCAGACTGAAATATTTATTGCCTTTTAATGACCAGTTCTTGTTGTCATGGGTGGGACTGGATGAGCTTAAAGGTCTTTTCCAGCCTAAAAGATTGTATGATTTTATTCTGTGAATTTTCCAAAGAATTAACTCTGCAGAAATACATCTTTAAGTGTGATGTGGGAGGTTTGAGCAGCAGAAGGGTCTTTGCTCAAAGCAGCCCCTTCAGTACCTTGACAATATTCCAGGTGACATGCTAACAATTAAACACATATTAAATTATAGACTTAAGTATATTCTAAGAAATAGCCCCAACACAAAGGTTTATTAATGGAAAACATCAAGCACCACACCCCCAAAACACAGTAGGACTCGGCTTTGTAATGGCTGAGGATGGATAATCCTCACAAATATTCTGAAAAGCACAATAAATAGTGTTCCTCGTTGTCTCTAGGCCTGACACCATTTTTAGTAGTGGCAAGGGCTTTGTTCAGCTCAAACTCGCCTGGCTTTACTGAGACACCACAGTAAAAACCAGCAGGAGGGGGAACCTGTCTTCCATGAAAATCTAAACAGGGTTTGAAGAGTTAACAGGAAATGGGAGACAGCAGAGAGCTTTAGCATGAAGGGAGAGCATGACTTTCTTCTTTATATGGGGAACTCAGTGTCATCAGATAAACGTCAGATCATCCTGATTTCCCTGCTCCAGAGGAAATTACGACATTTACCAAGACATTCACCCTTTATCAAAAGCTCTGCTTTGATTTTAGGCCAAAACCAGCTGCTTTGGTTTGCATTAAGGTATTTTTCTGCCTGTCTATGAAGGTTTTTTTTTTTTTCTTCTTACAAATTAAAAAAAATAAGAATTAAAAGTAAGAAAAGGCAAGTGACTCCATTCTGGAGTAGCCCCCAGCAGACATTGAAACCTCCTGAGAACACCACAAACTCGGGCAGGAATTGCAGAGTAGTGTCATTAGCATATTCAGTCTTCCTGAAAGTTCTTTACCATCTTCTCACTTCACTGAGCATCCCTCAGTTCTCCTCTGAGGGAGGGAAAGGGCCCCAGCTCCCTCTGTTGCTCCATCTTCTGGGGTTTTTTTCTGTTTTGGCCACAGTTCCTCTATGTACTCAGTAATTCAAACTTTTTTTCCATTGTTTCAAGCTCTTTTCATGTGAAAAATCCTCTGACATCTCAAATGATGTGCTTTGCACTTGAATCTTTATTTAAGACAGGATGACCTTAATATAAAGATTTTCTCTCACTTTTATTTATGATAGGGCTACGAGAGTTAATACTTGTTCAAGCTTTAAGCACTATTTTTATGTAATGAAAACAAGGCTATAAATAAAAATAAAACCAGCTGTCATGTCTCACCTTAAAACCAAACAAAGGATAGCCAGACACCAAGCTCCTACACCTGTAGCGTTTTCCCTGACACTCTGGAATTCCTGAAGCATTAAGAAGCCAAGGTAATCCATCTATAAATGCAACAGCAGAGCTGAAATTTCAGTTTTGTTCTACACATTTTTCCTGGTATAACCCAGTGCCTTCTGTGCCTCTTTGACCGCCGTGGCAGGGCTGAGCAGATGTTCTCTCTGAGCTGGTCTCCTGCGAGGCACAGGTCTTTCTCCAGGGTGATCACAGCTAATTTATAACCCATCAAGGTATATGAAAAATTCAGATGGCTCCTACTAGTGTTAAAGAGAGCTTCCAAGAAGGAATGCCTTTGGAATTCATCTGAGAGCAGAACTGGCATTATCTGATATTTCAGTGCCACGCTGCCAGCAGCTGTTTAATATTTTCATATATGCCATTTGCCCTCACTAGAGCACTAGGCTTCCACTTTTCTGGTCTAATTACACAGGCTTATATTTTGATTTTTTAAAAATATTTCAAGGTCAGTCATTCTCCCATAGGACCTCTTCTGTCTATTACTAAACTGATGTAACTTCAGTACTTACCTACAGAGGAAAACTAAAACCGAACTATTTAAAGTGCTGTAGCTAGCTTTCAAGTCTTTTCAAGGAAAGCAACCAAAATAATTAATTTCTGGTAAATCACGTTGAAGTCCAGCTACCAAGAGAAATACTGGAAATTGTAGCATGGGCCATGTATGTTGTCATGTAGGATTCTTCCAACTCGCCTTCCTCCCGTGACTGTGGGGACAAAACCTCTGTGCCCTAACTGGAGCTCTGCCCCTCCTGTTGTAACCATTCCGTGCTGCACAAATGATCCAACACCCACCAGGAAAGCAACACCAGCACTCAGGTGTTTCCCCCACGCACCTAAGGGTCAGGAAAATTGTTCTCCCTTTCAGTAATGACCAGTAGATCTGAAAAACAGAGGGGGATTCACATCCGTGCGAGCTGCGTGCATGGGTGCAACTGTTTTCATGCTGTGATGGTTCTGACACTGCAGTGCTTCTCTTTTCCAAAAAACACTGAAACAGTTGGTGAGAACAGACAGGGGATTGTGTCAGCTGTGGTGAGAACACTTGCCTGAGAGGTGTGAAAGCTTAATTATTTATTCAAAGCAGTAGGGCTTCAATGGGAAACCGGAGCAGGCTCTTCTCCTGCCTCCTCCCTCGCTCTCCAGAGCGAGTTGCAGACATCCATCAGGGAAATGCAGGTTCACATCCCTCAGGAAACCAGGGAACTCCACCTGAGCAGTTGCTGTACCCCAGCAGCACTTGACATTTCCACCTGTTGACTTCAGCTCACATTTCTTTCTTATTTTTGTAAGCAATGCTTACACTGAATAAAGTCATTTTGGGAGAGTGGAGCCTTTTCCTCCAGGAAAAATGTAACAAATTATGGCTTCATTCACTGTGACTTACTTTTTGCTCAAATACCCCCCTTCAGAAGTCAAATTTAACCCTGCCACTGCTCATTCTTTTTTCACCCTCTCCCATTAAACTAACAAAACTGGCTGCAGATTTATTAATCAAAATTAAGATCTGATGACATATCTGCTATGGATTTTACAATCAAAAATAACTTTTAGCTGATACAGGGCAGCCAAAAAGGAAACTTTGTAAACTCCATGTTGTCTCCACAAAGCAGATGGATGCCACAGGGCAATCAGTGGATGTTTAAAGTTCAGCAGTGAAAGTATGGGGGAAAAAACTGGACCCACTGTGAAAAATATTCTGAATAAATGTAAAATAATTGTAAAGCAGAATCCCAGGAACTGCAGAAAATGTCATGAATGATGCCTGTGAAAAGCCTCGGTGCATGCAAGCATTAAATACCCTTTTTTTACCTGCAGTATACTAAAAGTGCTTCTTCTGTTCAAATGGGACACAAAATGTTGGTGAAGAGGGAGGTAGGGAGGAAAAGGGGTAACTTCAGCCCTGTAACAGAATAAGGAGTTGTTATTTTCAAGGGAAATCAGCACAGAAAATAAATGAGCCAGGAAAGTGACTGGGGGAGATTAAGATTGGTGATCCAGAAAGACCCACATACATTTGAAGTGAGCATCTGACCTGCGAGGGAGTAACTTGTCAAGGGAACTAAGCAGAGGGAAGGCGAGGGTAGGAAAATCACCCTGACTGATACTGAAATTCATCATGCTGCTCATTATTAGTTTCCAGCACGCCCTCCTGGGCGAACCCAAGTCAGCACCCAAACTTGGCAAAGCTTCAGACATCATTGTCCAGAGTTTGCTGCTTAGACATAAAGCAGGAGCTTTAACTGCAGCTTGGAATTTCCAGCAGGAGCATTCCAGGCACTTGTTGCAGGGAGGGGATGTCCACCCACCCAGACACCATCAAAAGGCATGAGATGCTCCAGGTGCTGGGGGAAGTTTAATTGCAGAATTCTCTCCGAGCTGGAATTGCCTCCACAATTGCACACACAGCTTTTATTTTCTTTTTTTTTTGGCTGGTGAACACGAGCAGCTCTGCAGAAGGTGAGTCCTCCTAAGGACTTGGCTCGGTGACCTCCCCACTTCCACGCTCACAAATCCTGACTCCCTGTATGCCTTAGGGTTTAGCTTTTCTATGTTCCCAGCCCTGCCCTGCCCAGTGTCACTCTGCAGTTCCCTGGAGCTCGTTCAGTGCTGTTCTCTCATGCTCACACACACACAACAAAGCCTCTCCAGCTCTCCAAGGACACCCAGACCCTCCTAGGCCCAACAACTGCAAACCACAATCTTGGGGACAGGGGGGCAAGCTTGGGCAAATTCCATCGTTAGCTAAAGTTTTAATTGGCAAATTTATGCTGAAATGCAAATGGACCAAACCTATAGAAGGGTGAAGAACTCATGACCTGTCATCCACCTTGGGATCCACCGGGGCAGGAGCCTCCAGACCCCCAGAGTGTGACCTCTGAAGGCCTTTCCAATAAATCCCTCCTTTATTTCCTTATTCCTGCCTAGTCTCTGTTTCCAGGTAGCCATTTAAGGCATCAACTGCAAGCACAGACCTCCAGCTTCTATCCAGAGATGGGCATTTTCTCCCTGCTTCCCCTGGAACCCTTCACAGTCTGTTGTCCCATGAGAGTTCACTCTGCTGGCGTCCCTCAGAGGAGAGGCACAGAGCTGAAATGGAGCAGGCAATTCTGCTCACCAGACACTAAGAAAAGTCACCCTCTCACTGCTATTCCACTGAGAAAACAGGACTCCTCTGTTGGCTTTCATCTGCAATATCCAGACCTCTTTCACCTTTCCTTTTTAGAATCAAGTTGCTCTTAATTTCTCACCTATAGACTGTAAATGTCTCACCTGTAGACCATGAATTTTTCACCTATAGACCATAAATTCCTTGTAGCACATACTCAAGACCAGATGATTCTGGTAGGATGCATATTATCATACACAAAAATATTAGATATCATATTTAACTTAGTTTTTAACTAAGGTGTGAATGTGCTAGATTTTTTTTTAAAGTGCATTTAAGGCCGTACATTGGAAATTTTATTCAGACTGAATTTGTCTTGTTCTGTGAAAGCACTACATTCATTTTCTTGTGAAATAAGGTCAATTGGCATCAATACCCTTTACAGAAAGTGAACTTACATGGCCAGCAAGGAAGGCAGGTCTCACAAAAATATGTGAACACCAATCTAATCTTAGCCAGCCCTTACCAATTGCTCTTTTTGCCTTGAAAGTGTGGCACCCAAATTACAGCATTTTATTTCATTGCATACTCAAAGATGACAACAGCAGTTCACCCATCACCTTGAAAAAAAAAACACCCCACGAGCTGGGCATGTTTGCTTTAAGATTATGTGATAAAGCAAGTTCCAAGTCAATGCTGTAGGTCCAAAAATAAAATACAGGTGAAATGTAGGTAGCTAAATTCAAAACCAAGTTCCTGTTAGGTGGCCAATTCTACCTTCTCCTACCACCCTGCTCGAGCCAGCACCCTCATTCTGAGTTTCTGTTGCCTAATTCAAGCATTTGAATAATCCCTCTGCAGATCACACCACAGGACTTGCCACTGAACCTATTCAGGGTGCATTTCACTGGTTGTGCACGCTGGGTTTTCCAGCTGGCAGCAGAGACTGCTGCCTCTCACTTTGCTGTGAATCAGCACCAAATTGTGCACAGATAGGTGTGCTTTCCTCTGTATTTGATGCTATAACTCTGTCAGCACACAGTACGAGGAGTTAAGTGGCTTCAGAAGCATAAATCTCTTTTTAATGAAGAAGTAATTAGGTAAATCTACGGAAAACATGGGAATTTTAGGTTATGTGTGCAAAAAACACTGAATTCTTTCACCACTCCGATTCGGGTGTGCCCATAAAATTCAATAATCCTGCTGCATCCAATACCTCATAAACACCTCTTTTTCAAACACCATTTTCTGCTTCCCTAAAATGGAAATTAATAAAAAAACCCTCTTTAATAACATAGAATTTAAATTTTTTTTAATTAAGGCCCTTCCTCTGTAGTCCCTAATGCTGGAAAGCTGCAACCAAGATCAGCAAGTATTCTGACTAAGAGAGGCAGAAGAATTTTTTGTTTATTTTTATGTTAAAGGAATGTGGAAAATACAAAATTCTATATCCAGAGACCTACTTCTTTCAGACTGAGTTTCTGTCCAGTGAATATTCCACAGCTGCCTTAATCTGAAGGGCTGAAAAATCTGCTGACATGAAGAAAATAATGTAATATTTATATTATTCACAAAATACTTGAAAATATGTTGCCCTCATTGTCCTAAGAGTTTGCTGAGAACATAAATTCTTTATTTCAATGCTGCAAAGAAGGATATTTCTTCTCAGCAGTTGCTTTGGTGCTGCTCTCTTGTCACAAAGGGCCCCTCAGCAAGTGAAGGCTGAAGAACAAATTGTTTAATGTCTCTTGGTATTATCCAATAATGCACAAGGAAGTGGACAAAAAAAGATAATATTAGATCCACCTGAAAATTAGTGTATGATGCAGGAAAGGACTGAAGAAGGGGTGGTTTTTTCATTGACTGTGACATCTTTCACAGAATACTTCGCTGGTGGGGACAGAAACACCATCAGGTTCATAAATAGACATGCACACACATATACATAGCAATTATTTTTAAAAGTACAAACGAAACAAACATTTTAAAAATGGCCTCCTAGGTATTTTAGGAGGGCATTTAAGTATTTCTTTGTGATGCTATGAAAACATCACTGTGATTATTCACTGACACGAAATAGTATGAGAACAACTTTTTTGTTTGTTTGTTTGTTTGGCTTGGGTTGTTTGTTTTTTTTTTTTAAATCTAAGCAGGTTTTTGTTTACAGTACATGCCCAGCTCAGACATTCCCCTACTGCTTGTGGTGAAGTGTTCGTGGTGCAGCTGGAAAGGAGCAGAGGCTCTGAAGATAGGAAACCCTTTTTTAAAGACTCCAATCCTCTTTATAGATCAGGGCGAGGGTCCCTGTGGCTGGAGCTCTGCAGGGTAATATCCTGAACCACTATTTTAATTCACATCCTCTACAAAGGACAGAAACCCTCCATTCATTCTGTGTTTTGGCCAGCAAGGCTTCATCACCTATTTTTTTTTTTCCTAAATTTATTTTACCATTTTTCATGTGTTTAGCTCTGCTTCCCTTCCAGATCCTCTGCAGAGCAGTAATGTACCTTTTAAAACAGATAAATTCTCGTGCTGCTAAGGATGTACCTTTTTGCATTTATTGAGAAAGTATGAGGAAATCTGGGCTAAGCTGAAAGACTCTGACTGTGTAGGGCTTGATTTTCAGTAATGTGGCATAGCTCACAACTGTAAAACTTCAGCATTCCAACAGCATTGGGTTCCCCTCATATGAATGGTTTCATAGGTTGTAACTCTGAATTTATGCAGGTGAAGTTAATTTCAACACTGGTGAATAAGGTTTTTCTCCCTTTTAAATTGTTTTCCTTAAATAAACACCCTTATTTAAAAAGGAAAAATTCCCTGAATCTGGGCTCTTTAAGACTCTTTCTCTTACTGTGCTCAGAAGACATATTTCCATATGAAAAGGCAAATCATCATTTTCTTATTATATTGATTTTCCACTTACTGTGACGGCAAAGATTTTCAGTCTTCCCAAAAAGAAAATAAAGAAGGATCAAAATCAACACATTTTTATAACCTGATGAATATTTTCCACACTGAATCACTCAAGAAATTAAAACCAACAGTCTATAGCATTTTAAAAAGTGGTGTGAATGCACCCCAGTGTACAAATGCTGCACTCCCAAACATTTAAATTCATTAAGTTCTTGGCAGCCCTGTCTTATGTGTGCATATGCTTAATACATTTGTGCTGACAGCGACTCCACTTCAAAATACTCCACCAGATAGGGATCACAAGATGGTATCAAAAGTGATTCACTGGATCTTGTCATGAGGCAAGGTTTTCACCCCTTTTGACATTTTTTCCAGGAACAAGTAAAGAGGAAATGAGAATATGTGCATCGAGCTTTCCCTGGAAACTCTGCACAGAGGACGAGCAATATTATTTGTGTTGACCTATGTATACTCAAATATTCCAGCAAATTCCAAAAGAAAACGCCACAAAAGCCACACCTGCAGGTAAAAACACTGCTGTCAAGAAAAAGCAGAGGCCTCCCTGCAGAAAATGTGTTAATAGACTGGAGAGAAAAAGTGGCTGCTTCCTTCTTGGGGCCCACGCCATCCACAACTTCCCAACAGCAGCACAAATTCCACCAGCAGATATGGAACTGCCAGCAGAGCTCAACCTGTCCTTGCTACCACCTTTGACCCCAGACAGTCCTTTGACACAGAGATTGGGGTGGCTGGCACGTTCTTCTCTTTCGCCAGCCCACCACAACCCATCGAGCTCTTTGGAGAAAGTATTCCTGGATACCCAGGACACAAAAACCCTACTAGAATTCAAGGCCATAACGGGGAGTGCCTTTTTAAGCCATGCAAGTGGCAAAACCTCTATGATATCTTTCACAGGGTACCTCTCCTAAAATATTTTTCGGGTTTTAACACCTCTCCTTGGGGGCACGTCCCATAAGAAACCACAAAGCAGTGCTCAAATAAGGAAGTGATATCAGAGCTTCTTGTGGTTATTAAAAGATATCCTAGCTATAGGGAGCTACAATCAAGATGATCCTCATTAAAATAAACTAATGAGATCTGACAGAATATGAATTTAAGCCTAAATACCAACAATGTCAGCAAATGAAAGACATTAACTGAAAAACTGTTGCATTTGATTTGAGGCCCCCACCACGCGAAAACGAGAAAAGAGGTCACCCTAGACCTTCAGGGAATCTGTTCTTACAGAAATTTTAATTCTGTTCACAACCCCTGGGAAGCAGAAAATAATGAACTGCCTTGCTCAGAGATGTAAGAGGTGTACCAGTCACACACTGACAGCATCACGGCTCATGTTACCTCATCTGCCTACACGGAATATTCAGCTGAAAGAGCAGTGATAATTGGGACTAGGTAGTGTGTGCTCCTCTGCTCACGCTGGAAATCCTTACTTCAATGGGCCTGAGCAAGTGTTAATAATTTCCCCACCCAGAACGAGTGGGACACCAAGCCTGTCTCTTGTTTCAGCCAGATGCAGGAGGAACGGGGTTTGTACACTGCTAAATGTGATACAAGAGCTCCTTACAGAGCACGGAAGCTGTAAAATAAGGTAGGGCGAGCCAGTGACTCTTTAAAGGAGTCTCTGGGTCAGATCCTGACAGAAACTTGTAAATGCAGGCGTCTGAGCCTTTTTTGGAGGCAGTGGGAATGCCAAAAATATTCACCCATCCATGCCAGGGGCTGCATCTGCAAACTCACCAGGCACTAACAGAAAGCAACCCCAAGGTGTGACAAAGTGCCAGCCCCACACACTCCTGGGCTCAGAGCGTGAGCCTTGAGGGCTCTGCCTCTGCAGACCACCTGGATTTGTGCCCTGGTGTCCACTGCCTTTCTGACAGCCAAGTGGCTACTGGCTCTGATCCCAGAATGATTTTTTGCTTTTTCTTTTATACCCCTCTCACACACTCTTTTATAGTTTGATGTGTTCTCAGTGCTTTTAGCCCCACACTTGTACCTCCCCAAGGCTGAGAACTCAGCTCAGCCCCACGGCACCGTTAAACCAGGAGAGCAAACATCCTGGGAGCCCCAGACACCAAGGGCCTCTCCTGAACACATTTGGGAACCTCAGCCAGGCCCAGCCAGGGGGAAGGTTCCTCACAACGAGGGCTTCACTCCAGCCTCTCCCTGGGGGATCTTTGATAAATATGTTAATTTTGCAAGGCCTATAATTGTGTGTATTTCAGTGTGAGGTGTGCATGCATTTTTGGGGCATTGCACCTGGCCCAAGTGCTGCACCCAAGGATCCTGAAATAAACCCCGAGGTAAAAACCCCTTTCCCCATAAACCATGTTGTGGTTTTAATTTTAAGACCAGGCAAAGACAACAGCTCCTGCATGGGGTCCACAATCCAAATTCCTCCAAAGCTAAAATTTTTAGAGGCACCACCACTATTTATCTGCAACTCCCCACCCTTTCCACACACCTCGGAGAACACAACCCAGCACAAGAGAAAAGCAACACTGCAAACCCTGCAGCACCATCCCCAGCCTGGAGGCACAGAGCAGCTCCCAGTGGGAGCCAGGAGCAGTTAGCCAAGGCCACTGGCACCTTCTTCTCCCTGCAGAGCAGGCACTTGGGAATGTGCCCCTGGAAAGCCAAGACACCTCCTTTTATACAGGGGCAAGCAGCAGGTTAGAAGCTGCGCTCAGATGGCTCAGTGGATGTTTGGAAGACTGGCCAAAATCTTGAGAGTTTTGGTGCTGCTTGGGAGGACATGCAGCAGCAAGCAAAGAAATCTGTTTCTAGTGGCTTGGGCTGCCTGGTAGCTCAGTCATAAAAAGTGTCTTTTTCTGTCTGGATGGCTTGAAAGGAGGTGGCAGAGTTGGTCTAGCAGCATTTTGTCACTCATGGTCCAATGCTGGAGTCCAGGAAGGCTTGAGAGCTTCTCCTGCCCCTCTGTGGGTGTCTTTGTCCCCACAGCTCCTCAAAAATAGCTTAGCCTGTGACCTAAGCTTGTGGGAGAAGCTTCCTTCGCTTTTAGGAGAACCTGAATGTGCCAGAGAAGTGAGGAGATTTTTGTTTAGTGAACCACAGAGAGTTTAGCTGTAGGTTTGGATTTTGCTCTATGTATTATATAGAGGCAACATGGAGGTTTCAGGGTGTCAGCTTCTCCTTCTCCTTCTTCTCCTTCTTCTCCTTCTTCTCCTTCT
>VZTN01007653.1:45256-76358 GCA_013400515.1 Erpornis zantholeuca
TATTGTTTCTTGAATGGTTGTTAGTAAGAGATAAAAGTAGCTGCTGATCTGCAGCCATTGCCTTTCTGCCCTGGTGTCCTTGGAGGATGCTGCCACTGCCTCTGAGGTTTTGATAAGAAAAATAAACAACTCTGAAACAGCAAAAGAAGATCTCTTCCTGCATTTTTTTTCCAACAAGGAACCAAGGGAAAACAGAAAACACTTGATCTCCCAAGTGTTTTCTAGAGCTTGCCCAGCTGAAAAAGTGGATGGAGGGAGCAGTAATTCAGCTGCTGCTGTTGATGCAGTAAAGGTAGCCAATGCATGGGTCACTGCTGCCAGTTTCCAAGCATTTCATCTGTTTTTCCCCCACGAGCAGGCTAAGAGAAGCATGCAGCTATTCCTTTTTTTTTTTTTTTTTCCCCAAAGCAGCCCCCATATCTGGTTCCATTTTCATTTTAATATCAGTTCCACTCTGATCAAACCAGACAGTGAGGAAAAAGCTTTGGAACCCAGCAGAGGCCATTTCCCCAGCAGGACAGCAGAGTAGCAGTGGCAGGTTTAATGTCTTCATGAACGAGCTGGGGAGATATTTTATGGATAAAGCTAGTGTGACATGTTTTCAAAACTGGTTAGGGAAATAAATGGCTCAAACTGTGACAATAGAAGCACAATTTCAAACAGGGGTTTTTGCCAGGGCTGGTCAGAGTTGGTACTCTTCAAGGTTTTCATTAGTGGCTTGGATAAGAGAATAGAAAATGTGCATAAGTTTTTTTAGAAAATGAAAAGTAGGGAGAGGCTGAGTTGTTTTGGAAGTTGTGCTTTGAAGTTCAAATGGTTTTGCCTGACTGGAGAAATTTTAAGAAAGTGGAAAATAATGTTTTCACAAAACAGAATGTTTTGGCAAACCGAGACACCAAGAGAACAAGCTACAGTGACACTTTAGCATCCAAACAAGCAGAATAATATGCAACAAAAATCTAAAAAGGAAAATGAGTCTTCACACTTTGAGTGGCCCAAATCATGACTCTGTTCTTTAACAAAGTACTTCAAATACAGGATCTTTGCAGAAACAGTTCATCCCAATCTGACTTCAAAACTCCTTTGGGTGCACAAAACTTGGAAATTATTTATTTTCAATGATATTCTGCGAATCTGAGACAGAAGAGGGATTCTCACTTGTGAATATGACTGTGCTGGCTGATCCATTTTACACAGCAAGCTGATAGCAAATTCAGGTTTACTGTTTTCCCAGACACATCAAACAGCAAAAATCATGCAGAGAATTATGAGATAATGTCAGTTAAATTTGCCAAGGGTTAATGGTTGTCTATAAAAAGTTAAACTACCACACTTAGGGGAAACTCTGTAGGTGTCAAGAGAAAGCACAGATATTTATCTCCAGACCAGGAGACACAGATCCTGTCAAGCCATATTTTTGAGAGTGATTTATATTTGCTGCATCTCATGACTGATAGAGATTCTGTAATTTTACCCAAGGAATGTTGGTTGATTTCTGCATCATTACTGAATTATTGCAATTTGTTTGCTCAAACTTCAGCCTTTTCCTGACACTGTACTGGGGAAATGTGGCTTTACTGCCAGGTGATTAGAGCTTTCAGAAAATCTGTATTTATTTCTGTGCCTTGCAGTGTGCAAAATAATCATGTCAGAAAGCAATTCTCCTTCCATACTCAGTGATGTTCATCAACTCTTCATTGTTATGATTTCAGAAACTGCCATGAAATGATGATTAACAAGTCTTATGCTCTTTTCTTTAAATATATTTATATTTGTAACAACTTTCCAGCTGATATTATCACATAAAATAAACCAAAATCTTACAAATGTAAGTGTAAAAATGGTGACCACATGGTGGGGGACAAGAGCTCACCCTGAGAAATATCTAAAGAGAGGGAGGTGGGGGTCCCTAACGTGGAACCACACCATCTTTGAGTTCCTTTGACACCAAATAGCCAATTTGATGTATTTTTTTTTTATCAGGCTTGAATATTCCCTAAAGTGTGACCCAAAGTCATTAACAAATCCAGGATCCTGATTCAATATATCTTGTTTTTTGGTTTGTGCCACCTATGGGGAATGGCTCTTTTGCCCACAATCCCAGTATAGGGAAATTTGTAGAAGGAAATTTGCAAACTGGAGGAAAACCAGAAGCAGGGACACTCCTCCTCTTTTGCAATTAAATATTTGCAAGCTCAGTTAAAATGCAAACTATGAGCAACAGGACAAACTAAACACTCTTCTAGTCAACAGCCATAACTTTTTATTCACTAGTTTTTAGGATGAAAATTGTCATGAAAAAGGCAATTCTGATTCTCTGCAGGTACACAATCTCTTCCCAGAAATGAGTAAGGACAACAGAACACACAGGAAATAGAAGTGCATTTACCTCAAGGAAAATTTGGTTCATATTCCTCTGTCATGGAATCTTAAATATGGCAGATGGCCGAAAAAGCATAAAACAAAAGAAATTCTCATAACATTTTGTGGGTTTGTTTTATTAGGTCATCAGTTTTGAAGCCATAATATCAGATAAGAGTCTTGACTCCCAGAGGGAAAAGTCTTTTGGCCTTTGTGCTTGCAATGGAAAGCTTAAATATGTGAACTGCAGGAGTAAATTGGGGAGAATAAAGAATAAAAAAAGACAAAATGTTTAAAAATGAAGCCAAAGCTCTATTTTAGCAGTATTTGCTGTTGCCTTTTGAGAAAAAAGGAAGAAGGGCAAAAAAAGCAGGAAAGAGTGAAATGTACCCAAACTGCAGTATTGCTTTCCCTCACACAAGAGCAGAGGGGTGTGAAAAGGAAGCTCAGCTCTTCTGTGCACGACAGGCACTGCTGTAAAATGTTGAAAAGTCATCTCAGAACTGTGTTTAACTCATCCTGGAGGAGGAAACAAAGCAGGACAGAGAACAGAAAACACGAGGCTCATTTACATCGCTTCTCGATTGAGTTTTCCCTTTCCTACCACCCAGCACTTAATTGCTCCTGGCTTTGACCTTTAATGCAATTTTCCAGCACCAAGCTGATCAGCATCTCCAGACTGAGTGGGGAAGATGTGGGCGCTCGATGTAGTGCTGGGAGAGCCCTTGGAAGTGCTGTGTTCCATCCCAAAACGGCCTCAGGTACACTCCACAGAGCTGGTCCGACAGCGAGGGATGAGCCAGCGGGCTTTCCTCCTTCTGAAATGATCAATGACCTTTTTTTTCCTCCTTCTGAAATGAAACCACAGCAGAGGGTAGCCAAAGGCCCAGAGGCTCAGAGCAGGCCATCACGGATAAGTGCTTGCTGCATCCCTCTAATGCAGTTTATCATTCCCCCACTGCAGGAAGGCTGGAAGTCAGGAAACTCTACTGAGAACAAAGCCCAGCATCTTGCTGCTTATAGTTCTCTGTCACTCAGGGCAATGATTCTCAGTGCACAGTGCAGAGCCCACAGAGGGGTCATTATTGCCATCCTAGCTCCTCGCTGTCCCACGGAAAGGACTTGCCCTGCCAGCAGAGGAGATAGCACAGGATCCATTTGAGATTCAGGCACCTGAAAACAAATATTAATTGTTGCCTTTTCATTGTGTCTTGCTTTTAATAGTGATGCCTTACATGGCTGCCTAGAAACAGAGATGAGACAGGAATAAAGGAATCAAGGAGGGATTGATTGGAAAGGCCTTCAGAGGTACACTCTGGCCTCCAGAGGCTCCTGCCTCAGTGCATCCCAACATGGACAAGGACAGCTCCCGAGTTCTTCCCACTTGGATCTCAGCATCAATTCCCCAAGCAGAAGCCAGGCAAGGATGGAATTTGCCCAAGCTTGCCCCCCTTTTGCCAAGATTGTGGTTTGCAGTTGTTGGGCCTAGGAGGGTCTGGGTGTCCTTGGAGAGCTGGAGAGGCTTTGTTGTGTGTGTGTGAGCATGAGAGAACAGCACTGAACGAGCTCCAGGGAACTGCAGAGTGACCCTGGGCAGGGCAGGGCTGGGAACAGAGAAAAGTTAAAACCTAAGGCATCAATAGGAGAGAGAGAATTGCTGAGTTGACAGGGCATTTGGCAGTGAGGATATTTCACCGCTGCTGGTGAGGCATTGATTCAGTCCTTCATTCTTCCAGCTCCCAAAATGGGAAGATAAAACATCCTCTGTTCACAAGCATGGTGTGAAGATGCAGATATTAAT
This sequence comes from Erpornis zantholeuca, assembly GCA_013400515.1. Taxonomy (NCBI): domain Eukaryota; kingdom Metazoa; phylum Chordata; class Aves; order Passeriformes; family Timaliidae; genus Erpornis; species Erpornis zantholeuca. The sequence continues at coordinate 49,419 of VZTN01007653.1, forward strand.
GCAGGCAACCTCAGCAGTTTGTCTGGTGGTGGCACAGAGCCACCTGTGCAGCCAGCTGGGCCGAGCAAGGCCAATTATTGCTCTCATCTCAGGGCCATGTTTATTTCTCCTTGTGACACCATCCCAGGAAGGCCTTCACGCCAGCCAGTCTAATCCTGGACATCCTCAATGGCTTTGGGAGGGATCATAATGAGGGAATCCAGAGAGGAACTGCATGGAAAGTACATCTCTATAATCAATCAATCAATCAATCAATGTTGCTACTCGGTTGGTGCCATATCACTTTTTTTTTCCTATACAAACTCGTGGTTCCAGCAGGGTTTGTGAGCTTTGATGAAACACTGAATCACAGCCACTGAGCCCAAAGCAGGAATTCCTTCAGGAGCTGGAGCAGTTCTCAGCACTCACGTTGGTTTGGGCTACCATCTTCTGTGGGACTTCAAATAGTGATTATTCCATGTACAGGAGAGGGGTCTGAATGTTACAGACAACAGGAAAGTGAATTTGAGTGAAATAAAAGAATCTAGACTGCCTGAGAGTGCTGGAAATTATTTAGGTGAAACAAGAGGAAGGTAATTATCTGCCCCAGAAACTTTCCAGCTGGCTTCTAGAAAAAGATGCCACAAACTGCACAGGGAAGATGTGGAAACAACAGGAAAAACCCACATAAAATCCATGCAGTTTGTCACTTAGAAATGACATGTTTTAGTGATCAAAATTAAAACTAAAAAAGATAGGTTAGAAATTGTGTATGGGAATTTATGGGTGTTTTGGAATGCCAGAAAACCCCCATTATCCATTGTGTTTAAGAGATATTGTATGTAAATGCTGCGCACTTACTTTACCAAGATATAAATGTCTACACAAGTAAAACGAGGAGGAAAACCAAAATCTGGTCAAAATGCCTTGAGCAAACAGGTTATTGTTCTTTCTGCAGAAGACAAAAAATGCAATTCTGGCTCAAGCTTTGTTGGAAATAGTCATGCAGCTTTCCATTATTTACTTTTCTAAAGGTTAATTCGGCAGCCTGAAAAATCTTGAATAATTACAGTGAGGGTTGTGTATGCTAATGTCTTCTGACTCATTGACTCAGAGGCCAACAATGTTCCTTTTGATTCTTCTGACTCCATTTTCCTGTTAAAGCGTGGATAGCCTCTGAAATTACTAATTTATAGATTTGTAGACATAGTGGGAAAGATTTCAGGTCCTTTTATTTAAAGCAGGTACAATTATTTCAGGTGCTGGCCTCTTTGCTCTGCTGATTTTTCTGTGGGCAGGCGCTTGATAAAAGATGTCGCAAGGTAAATTACACTTTTACTCATTGCACGAGAAGACACCACTGGGTTTAGATAATTTGGGGTTCCCCAGATGCCAGCAGGTGGGAGAGGACATTTCTGACCCTGGGGTTTCAGGAAAGCCAACGGGAACTTGGACATAGAGCTGGAGAAGCTATTGCCCATGGAGACATTAATTGTGCTGTATTTAAGCAGCAATTGCTGTGCTTCTGACATGGTATTTTCAGGTTTTGAAACAAATAGGAGGTGTGGGACTCTCTGAGAGATGGCAGAATACTGCAGGCTCCTCCAGCAACCTTGCCATAGCTCACCTTCAGAAGCTCTTCTTCAGAAGCAGGAACATAATACATAAACATAATACATTCTTGAAAATAGCTTTTTCATGCCTGCATCTTAAATACCAAAGGGGAGATGGCATCAAGTCATTTAAGTAGACAGGAGGTTATTTTTTTTTTTTTTCCCCCTCAAAACACCTTGTGTTCAAGGAACACATTTAGCAGTTTCAAATTGAAGAGAAATCTTGTGAATTTTTTTTTCCCCTGGGCGCATCCACGGTGCAGAGAATCCTAAATGTACATATTCAGACTCTATTTGCAATGCCTGTGCCATGGCTGTCCCGTGCACTGCCCTGGGATATTTCACTCCAGGAGCAGACCAGCAAGGAACACTTGGCCAGAAAACATTTTCAGGTCAGGATATTCCCTCAGCATCTGCTGAAAATATTTCGTGAATTTACGGCTGCGGATGTTTCTCTTGAAATTAATAATTTTTCTTCATTCACCAAGAAGCGTAGACAGTGTTATTTAACTCTTCTTTTGCCTGCTGAAAACCAAACAATATTTATCTCTGACAGAAGCCACTGGACTCTTTTGCCAGTGCTAGAAAATTAGGTCACTTTTTCTTTTTTCTTGATGGCCAGCATGAGGAAAACTGGTCTTGCACATCTTTACCCTTGTAAAATATTAAACCCCAGAAGTTTCAAATATCTTTGCATTCTTCAGAAATGTTTTGACTTGTTAGGGTTTTTTTTTTTGTTGTTTTTTTTTTTTTTTTTGGTTTTGGTTTTGGTTTTTGGGGTTTTTGTTTATTTGGTTTTTGTGGGGGTTTGAGCATTGTTTCAGGTTTTCGTAGGATTTTCAGGTTTCAGCAATATCCCAGGTGTTTTAGGACCTCTAGAGGAACCATTTCTAGGTGTCCTAGTGAATGCTAGGTTGTTAGATTTTATTCTCTCAAACCCTTAACACACAAGCACAAGAAAGGAGAATTTTGAAGCAGGAGGGGAAGACACAGGTGCGAGGACGAGCGAAACATTTACAACTTCTCACGGAGGGAACGAAACCTGAGGGAAAATCTCCAAAAAAAAAAAAAAAAATCATTTCGGCTAAAAATCAAAATTGACTGAGGAATTGTAGCTACAGAAATGAGCACAGAGGAGTTGGATGCTGGGCTGCAGGTCCTGGATGCTTTTCCTTCCTGGGATTTAGTGCTGGCTGTGCCGTGGCACATGGAACTGCTCCGTGTTCTCCCTCCCTGAGCTGCAAGTGGGAGGCCTTTCCCTGCAAACACATCCCTCGTCCCCAGAACAGCCAGGCAGAAACTGCTTCCTTACAGAATTCTGTTGAAAGGTAAATAAATGATAAATAAACGTGAGGACACGTAAAGAATTAAAGGAGGAAATCAGCTGAAGTCCAAACATTGTTTCTGAATTCAGAGAGCGTAAGGAAAATCTGAGTTGTAGTCAAAGTGCTATTTATAGCTTTTACGTTTCAGAGTTTATAGTAGAAATGAGTTTATAATGGAAAGTATGTCAGGTTATGAGTGTGCCAGTACCTTTTTTTCCAACAAAATCTAATTTGAGACATTTAAAGAGAGGTGTTTGGAGTGGAAGACTAGCGTCAAAAGCTTTTCTTTATTTTCTTTTGTTTTTGGTCTTTTCTTATGACCAACTCGAAACCTTTCATAAAATATGTGTGCCAGACCTTTTATAGTAATAATGAAGGGAATTTCTGAGCTTTCAAACAGCACCTGACTTCAGAGCCTTCGATGTCCCAGCTGTGAGGTAGAGGTCACCCTCTAAGTCAGACAGTGACTGCGAGGGAAGGTGCTCGGCCACTTGGGATTTTCCTCTCACTCTGCTCTCAGGAGATGGGATTGATGCCTTAAGTTCTAACTTTTGTATTTTTCAAATCCTGTAGTGCTAGTGTGACTCTGAAGTTTTCTGTATCTCGTTAAATGCTGCTCTCTTATGCTGTTCTCTGCGCTAAGATAGACATAACAAAACCTCTAACTTGCCCTTCAAGGACATCCAGAAACAAGAACTGTAAACCTTCATCTTGAGAAAAAGGAAGCAGACTTGAAGGAAATCACATCATTGGCTGGGTTCTGGTTAGTAAATTGATATTGATATAAAAGTGTAAAACCCTCGTGACCTAGAGCATCCATTTTAAGATCCACTGAGGCAGGACCTCTGGAGCCCAAAGTGTGCACCTGAAGGCCTTTCTAATAAATACCACCTTTTTTTTCCTTTATTCCTGTCTAATCTCTGTTTCTAAGTAGCCATTTAAGGCATCAGGAGCTGCTGCAGCCACCCCCTGCTTTATCCTGGTCCATGGGTTTGAAGGCAAACCTGGCTCAGTCTGCAGCCCTGTCCCCCGAGTTGTTTCAGCAGGGAACCTACACTTGTGCTTCTGCCCTGGCTGCCAAAATCTAGCCTAGACTCTGCTTCACTCCACATGTGATTGATGCATTTGGAGCTGTGTGACAGCTGAGGAGGGGTGCTCTTCCCTTGTGATCCCTTAAATGGCTCCCTAGAAACAGAGCCCAGGCAGGAATAAAGGAATCAAGGAGGGATTGATTGGAAAGGCCTTCAGAGGTACACTCTGGCCTCCAGAGGCTCCTGNTTGGATAATTCACGGGGACCACAATGAGAACTCAGATGCTCAACAATTGTTCTCCTCCACTCCTGCCCCAGCTCCTCACCCATATTCTTGGAGTAAAAAAAAAAAAGAAAAAAAAACCAAAAAAAAAATCCTGGTTTTGTTGCCACAATTGCTGTCCCCTTCTCATGTCAGAGAAGGCCTCACATTTCTGTAATTGATTTTCACCACAGCACATCTGAGACACTGCGACTCCCTGAGCCTGAAATGCCTCTGGTGTGTAAAGGCAGGGATTGTTCCCCCCTGACACCAGCAAAGATCAAAGCAAAATGCCCCAGATTAGCCTGGAAGCGTGAGGAAAATGGTCCTTACTCCACCTTTATACAAAACAGATCCATGACTGCGCCTCAAAAGATGTGTCATATAAATGTGAGATTAAAAGAGCAGGGTTCAAAGGCGTTAATTCTGTGGAGTGTAATCTTTTAACGCCACGGTGGAGGTGAGACATTTATCTTCCTTAAATGCAGGGTTTATATTCATGCTCTTATGTCTGCGTCAGATCTAATTAGAGCAATGACCTGATTTTTTTTTTGGGGGGGGGGGAGAGATTTCTACTGTCTGCAGCCTTTCCAGTGAGACTGGATTATTAAAAAGCTCATCAATTATATTCATGCTTCTCAGATTGTTTCGTTTTGACGCCATGAAAATTCTTTTTAAATAGTATCCATTCCTCAAGCTGACCAAAAGATGAGAAGATATTCCATGATTGCCATCATGTATCACCTAATGGAACCATATCTTCTAATCTTCTGTTGTCAGTGATATCTTCTCTACTACTTTTTGCTGTATTAGCAGCTTCAGCCCCCAAAAATGAGAACCTTTTCTCCTTTTGGATGTGCAGTTCCTGTGAGAATGTTAAAATAGCTGTTCTACATGGATTACCCATTTTAGAAACAGATTAACCACCCCACAAGTTTTAAGGGGGGGTGGGTGTGGAGGTTGTACCTGGGGTCTGCTCAAGCCCATCCTGGGAGACTCCAGTCCCACAGAACACAAAGTTAATAGTTTATAAATAAGTATTCACTTTCTGCCTGGGACACACAGTAACTGCATGAGTAGTCATTCTTTTTTTCAGAGCAGGCAATAACATGTCTTGGTGTTTTAAGAGTGAAAAGCAGAGGGAAATTATTTTTTTCTTGCGGGTTTTGCCTTCGATAATTTCTATCCTTGTCCCAGGTCATCCCAGGATAATGCTGAAACCTGAAAAAACCCACAAAAACCTAAAACAATACTCAAACTCCTATGAAAAATAAATCAACCAAAAACCCACCAACCAGAACCCAAAAAAAAAACCAAAAAAAACCCCCCAAAAAAACCCAACAACAAAAAACCCCAAAGTAATGAAAATATTTCTGAAGCATGCAAAAATATTTGAAACTTCTGGGTTTTAGTATTTCACAAGTGTAAAGCTTTCCTAGAGAGAGGCTGAACATATCCCTGAGCACTGCTCTTGTCTGAAAATGTACCTTGCTTTATCAGAGTGTTATCAACAACCAATTCATGGTGATGGCCATCCATCCATATGTAATATACAAATAAACACATGCTTTCTGCAATGAGGGCTCACTTTGCTCACCAACTGCTACCAATTATGCTCTTGGAGGCTTTTTTTCCTCCCCTCTTGCAGCTTTGCCTACACCAGGGCTGACCTGTCAGCATCTCCCCACCTATCTGGCTAAGTCAACAAACCCTCTCTAGTGTAGATTAGTCTTAATTAGGGATTAGCAGAGCTCCCTTAGGCATCCCTCAGGCTGGGAGGTGGAGCTGAGCTGGGGTTGGTTTATGGAGGCCTTCACAAGGATTGGTTTGGGCATTTGGGGCTCTTTTTTTGTAAAAAACCCCCTGTTTTTTGACTCTTTAAAAACCCTGGCAAAAGATCCTGGGGGACAGCGTTTAGAGCCCAAACCCTGGAATTTGGATGTGAGGGATTCCATGCCTTTGGCCTCTGGGAAAGGAGTGAAACTGAGCTGACCCCACAAGATTTAAACTCCTGGTAAGTGAGAGATCCTAGAGCAGGGTCCCGTGCCCCATGTGCTCTGCAGTTTTTTTTTCTGTAGCTTGGGAAATTGACACATGCCACGGAGATGAAAGCTGGCCAAAGCACAAGCCAGTGTCTTGGTTAGTTTATTGGATATTTTATGGTCCTGGTAGAGAATCACGACCCTAGTTTCCAAAAGTGATAAGGAAATGATAAGCCTTGACGAGGCACAGATCCCTCGTGGTCTGGCAAATACTTGTGGCAGGTGATGCTGCTGCTAGGGGCCTGGAGAAAAAATTGCAAGCAGTCCACAGCACTGACTGTGGAGCAGAAATAGCAGATTTTCAGGGAAATCCTCATCAGATCCTCCTGTTCTCCCCTCTTTCCTTTGGGGCAATGCAGGCTAGGGGCAACCACCCCTGCCATTATCACAGCAAAAGGGCAAACCAATCCTTTTTTTTCCCAAAAGCAGCCCTTTGGGGCAGGGATCAGGCAGTTTTGGAGATGCATTGTTTCTGCTGCATTTCAGCTCCTCACCCCAGGCCACAGATTTTAACACCTCTGTTGGCTGTGAGTGGAGCTTATTATGGGAATTTTTCCATTTTCCCTGGGGCAGGCGTTGGGTGAAAAAGCTCAGTGAAGCTTTGGTAACCGAATGAAGAAATAAGAACAAGAATAGAGAATGGCTGTGTCGAGGCAAAATTCAGCCTTGCCCTGTGTCCAGTGACCACCTGTAGCTGCTTGAGCAAATATCTATTCCAGAAGAAGGGGCAGGAGGAGTGCAGACCTCCTGGCTCGTGTATCTTGGTAGGAGATCCCTGTCTGTTGCGGGGATGTCACCCTCCACGAGGTGACAATCCCTGCCTCAGGAGCACAGCTTCCCCCCAGGGGTGAGGATGTGCACTGGGGGAGATGTTCAAAGCCCTGGCAGGTGCTTTTGGAGAACCAGGAGTGATGCCTGTGAAGCTGGAAAACAGCCTGAATGGTCCTGAGGGCATGGGAGCACAAACCAAAGCCTGGAGTTTATTCTGGATGGCTGTGGAACTGCTGATCCCTGTAATTAACTAAGTTTGGAGGAACTTGCAGGGGAAAAAAGTGAATCCTATCAATTTGGCATTAATTTAATCTCTGAAACACAACTCATTTTCAGCCTACTAACGTGGGTATTCTTGTTCACTGAGCAAGCATATGGCCTTATCTGGCTTAAACCAAATCAATACAATTTCTTTGTTAATTGAGTTTCCCCGTTCAGAGATTGTCAGGAAAATCTGCTCTTGGGTTGATGTTTTGGTTTGGCTTGCTCGGGTTTTTTTTCTGAAATCTGCACAGGTTTACTTTACCTTAAGGACTGACCAAGAGCCAGGAGATATTGCTGGCTGACAAAAATGAGTCTCAAGCCCGTTCATTTACCAATTACATCGATGTTTGTTTAAAATATCTTCTGTTTCATGTCACAAATCTACAAATTAAAGCCCCTGGACTTTGGTTCTCTCAACCTCTGTGTACACTAAACCCAATTCTCTCCTGTTTGTCATTTTCCACACATTCTTTTTCCCAATTTTTCTTCAGCAGAATGTGTTTCCTGGGCATAGACTCTTCAGTCATGTCTCCCTACATCTGAATTCATCTGAACCTGAAATATGATGCACTTTTGTGGCTGTGCAAGGTGAACTGAACTGCCTGCTCTGCAAGCCCTTGTGCTTTACACAGCTTGAGAGGTTTTTATTTGCCATGATATGTTCTGCATCGTGGCTTTAACAAGCAGTTGCAAATTCTCCAGTTAATTCTCTCCTTTGCCTTTTCCAAAAATTTGCTCAGACCACTGTGGTTTTTTCCACGGTGAGGATGTCACACCAGGGTAGACCATTCTCTTTTTTGTGTCTCACCCTTGATTTTCAAGCACGTGCTGAAATTATCTTTATTTTCACAACTTAATACCCCGAGTCACTCTTAGTGGCCCAGAGTGGACACGGAACTGCCACTTTCCTCTCTTCCTGCCTCACCTCTGGGATGTCAGGTCTGCCTTCCTCGCATCTTCCTCATAACCACTGCAGCAGGCAGTGAGGAGAAACCTCCTCAGTGACCCAGCAATTCACAGCCAAGCCATTTAAGCCAGCCACAAGTGCCTCCATTTCATTTGCAGGTATTTAATGATCCTTATCTGGGGGCAGGGGGGAAACAGTTGCTGCTTAAAGCAAAGAGTTAGGAAATTACCAGAGGCAGATACCGTGAGAGAAGCCCCAGTGATGGAAAAGGTGCTTTGCTGGCAGGGCTGAGTGTTACTGGGAATGGGTTTGGGGCTCTGTGTGGATCCACAGGAAGCTCCTCCTGGATGTGTCTCACTGTGTCCTCAACAGCATCCATGAGGAGAGTCTGGACCTGTCGTGAGGTGGAAGGAAAAAAATCCTGCTGGGAAATGGGATTGAGCTACTCATACCGAGGTTTTTTTGCCAAAAAATCAGGTGTACAAAGCCAAACAAACAGGGATCCCCTGTGTCATAACCTAGCCCTCTCCTATCCACATTCCACTTCATCCCAGGCAGTTTTTCCACAGAGGAAGCAAGGTCTGATTTAAAACTAGCTGTGTTTCTCTGCTCCACGCTAAAATGTCTTTATGAAGGCTGCGAAGTTTTTCTACAGCTTAAAGGTATATCATTCCCAATTTAAGCTTATTTACGGCCCCACTAGTTCTTTTTCCAAGCCTTAGCTGAAATATTCTTTAGCTTCCCTGGCATTTACTCTCTGATATATTTATAGACAGCAATTATGAGGTGTATTTTGCCAGACTAACCGAGACAAGCTCTTCTGGCCTCCTTTCATAAATGGGTTTTCCTTTCCTCTGACTGCCCCAATAAACCTGTTCCTGAATGTGTCCCCTTCTGAGCCACCTCCTCCCATCCCAGGGGACCAGGAACACGGGCAGCCCTTGTCTGGACTTTTCTGCTGTGATCTACCTCTAGTGAAGCTTTTCTCCACTGCTGGCAACTTGAGTGTTCACACTTCATGAGCAACCCCTCCCTCGCAGATGTATTTCTGCAGCACTGCCAGTTTGCAGCTTCGCTTTTCAAGTTATTGACCTTTCCTCTTGAGTCCAATAAATCCTCTTCCTATTTCTTCCTAGTGCTGTTGTTAACTTATTTAGTTCAAGGTGCAGAACTGCAGTCTCTCTACGTCAGTATCTGCAACTGCAGATACAGGGAGTGTGGAGCTTTGGAAAAAAAACCTAATTTCTGTCATCTTTCTCACATATGACTGACCAAGGATGACTGTGTAACTCTTTGTTATCATTGCTGTAAACCAGCAGTGAACAATTTTAGTTTGGTTTTTTTTTTTTAAATACATGATTCATGCATTTTTGGACTCAAAACAAAAAAAAGGTTTTCAGACCGTAGATTGAATTTGTTGGATCCTTGCTATTGTTGATTTTTTTGTACACCCAGCCAAGGAAAAAAAAAAAAGGAAAAAAAAAAAAGGTGTATGCATAATATTGAGGTGACGCTGTTTACTTTTGTTTGAATTTTATTTTATTGTTTGAAAGGATCGCTTTTATTTGGAAATATTTTCCTACAAACATTCACAGCCTTACAAATGTTTATTATTTGTTTTCAGTAGAATTTAGCTAACAAGACTTTAACTAAACAACCATATGACTCATGTGTTTTTCCAGCCTTCTCGGGCCTGAGATACTGCAATGAAAAGACATTTAAGAAAAGTGGGGAGAGGGGGGAAATGTTACAAGTGGACATCTGAATGTTTTTCTGTGTGCAAACATGTGGTCTGCTATCACACAAGGCCTCAGCACGTGGAAATGGGTGGTGTTGTTCAGTGCTGGGCTCATGAAGGAGTCCCAGGTCTGTTCTAGGCACTGATAAAGTCTCCTTGCAGCCACATCACTGCTCCTTCTAACCCTTAAAATATTCATTTCCACTCTACCCTTTGAGCAACAAAACAATGCCATCATGGTGATGCCAGGATGATTTTTTGCTCTTTCTTTCAAACCCCTCTCACACACTCTTTTATAGTTTGATGTACTTTCAGTGCTTTTAGCCCCACACTTGTCACTCCCCAAGGCTGAGAACTCAGCTCAGCCCCACGGCACCGTTAAACCAGGAGAGCAAACATCCTGGGAGCCCCAGACACCAAGGGCCTCTCCAGAACACATTTGGGAACCTCAGCCAGGCCCAGCCAGGGGGAAGGTTCCTCACAACGAGGGCTTCACTCCAGCCTCTCCCTGGGGGATCTTTGGTAAATATGTTAATTTTGTAAAGCCTATAATTGTGTGTATTTCAGTGTGAGGTGCGCATGCATTTTCAGGGCATTCCACCTGGCCCAAGTGCTGCACCCAAAGATCCTGAAATAAATCCCAAGGTAAAAACCCCTTTTTCCCCATAAACCATGTTGTGGTTTTAATTTTAAGACCAGGGAAAGGCATCAATGGTGTCACCAAGAAGGAGCTCAGAAACAGAAAACTGATCCTCCCCACAACTCCCACCTTCCCCCCGAGGTCCCACATGAAGGGTGGAGAGGGCAGGGTTGAACTCATGTCCCCCCACAGCCTGAACCCGTGGCCTAACCCCTAGACCTCCCCCCCACCCCTTTAAAACAACTGATCTCAGTAGAAAGTATGTTTTGCCATTGATTGCAGATTAATTCAATTAAAAAAAAAAAAAAAAAATTGCTGAAGGGGTTGTGCTTTCACAAGTGATCCCCATATGGCTTTGATCTGGCTGCACCCACAGCCAAACCTCCACCACCAAAAATCCAAGGGAAACTCACGTATGTTTGCAGCATGGAGGAGCAGATGTTTGATGAAAACAGCGCTGTTGTAAAAATTAAAGTGTTTACCTTCTCGGCAGCGATGATTCAGGGGGGGCTTGGCGACGTGGAGCAGCGATTTGAACACACGCAGGGCACGGTGTTATCATTTCTCCATGAAAGTGAGGGTGGCTCCTTAAAGTCATCCTCAATGACACTGAGAGTGCAGACAGTGCAATTCTCAGACCATGAGACAGAGATGACAGGAAAAAAAGATAGAGGGAGGGCAGGACCAAGTTCTCATGGTTGGCTGGACAAGGAGCCCTGCTTTATGCTTTGCACCAGGATCCATGACAAAAATGTTATCCTGCTGGTAATTCCTTACAGCAGGCTGGCACCAGCTCCTGCTCAGGAAGTCTGGCAGTGCATCTGTTCTCTCACAGAGTGGCATCCTTGAGAGATGTTCATGAAGGCACCATAAACGCTTTTAATTTTAATGTTGCTGGTACTGTCAGCTTGGCTGGGGAGGAGGAATGAGGACTCCACCAAATTAAACGTGGGACAGTCAGGAAGGAGGTGCCCTGGAGAAAACAGCACCTGGGCCTATTTCCAGATCTCAAAGCATTATTACATGGGCAGTTGACTTAAATTCCTATGACTTTTACCACATTTCCTAAGCAAAAAGCCCAAGACTAAACCGTGGGCGCTGATCAGATCACTTGGTTTGAGCAATCAAATGCTCAAATGAGTTTGGAAACCTGCTGCCTGCAGTGGCACAGGATTTTTACAGAGGGTATCAGTAGATGGTTCTCCTGGCTTCTTTGGAATTCATTCCTTTTTGTGGTTTTTTTGCTCTGCCCTTGCAGGGGTGGTTTGAGGCTCACTGCTGTTTGAGGCTCATTTTGTTCTCCACGTGCCATGAAAGTTTTTCCACCAAGGATCAGCATGCATCTGGTGGGAGCTGGAGAAGGCTTAGGTTGTGTAAATTCACCTTCTAGGTCTGCTTCCAGGCCCCAGCATAATTTCAGTGCCTGGGAGGGCATGGGATGTCTCTGGGGGCAGACATGGCATGGGTAGTAGGAGGGATGGGCAATCACTCACCATAGAAAACGATTAAATGGGACTACAACTTAGAAAACCTAATTCTTGTCATCCTGGGTGCTGTGCCTGGCTGAGTTTAGGGAGTGCTCTGGTGGTCAATGACCTGAAAATTTCTAGTGGGGACTAAAAATCCTAGAGCCTCCCTACTCAAATGTCCCAATCTCATCCTAATTAATTAAATTTCAAAAGTGTCCACTAGTCTGAATGGGTTTTGAGTACATTCTTTGCCTTCTCATTGCACCAGAAACACCTCAAAAATTCTGTCTGGCTGATTAGAAAAGGTGGGTGGACTGGACTAGTCATTCAATTTAAAGCATGAAATTTGGCACAACTACTTTAGGCACAAAAGGGTGGCTCAAGCTCCCAAAGACAGCGATTATAATGATAATACTTAATAACATAATCATAAAATCAAATAAAATGAGGGAGAGAGATCAAGTTTTCTTACTGACTCCCTGTGATTTCCATGCTTGCATGCTCAAGAAGAACTTTTTGATAAAGATGGTGTCAGAATACAAGCACAAGCTGTCTGGAGAGACAGCTCTCAACCTTTTGAAGACCACTGATGGGTGGACATTGCAGCAGAAGCAATCTTCTCTATAGGAAGGGACTGCAAAAAAATGCTTCCAATTTATAAAGCAAAAAAGCAGATTTGCCTTTCTGTGTCATCAAAAAACACCCCAAACGCTTCAAGCAAAACCCAATCCAAATTCCTGAACCAAAACTGTATTTATGTAGACCATTATTAAAAATTAAAATTAAACAAAAAACCAACCAAACAAAAATACACAAAACNCAATAACAAACAAACCCACCACTACTGGAGGCACTGAGTGATCAATATTCCTTCCAGGGCAGACTTAAAGCACATTTGCTTTTTCCCTATTGCATTAAACCTAGAGTTCCACACTTTCTAAGCCACGTGACCTTGGCTGTCCCCTACAAATAATGACAGAAGTGTTGTTACCCTCCCCTGTTTCTGGAATAAATTCCACATTAAACACGAGGCAGGCACTTCAAAGACCGTAAAGACATTTTCTTTCTCTCTGCAAGCAATTTATCAGCATTCCTCCCTAATTTATCAGGAATTAATGGACTGCAGGGGATTCCAGATGTCTTTGGGTGGTCATGCTGCTTTTGCACTGAGCTGTTCTGCCCGTGGCTGGAGAGCCATGAGGACAACCTGCTCTCCAGACAGAGACTGTCTGCCACCTTAGATGGCCCCAAACCTCACACAGCCTCACAAACTGCCTTAAATACTCAGGTGCCATGGAAGATGGAGGCCTTGGAATGCAATCTTTAAGTTGTCCTAATAGAGAATATAAATATTATCATACCTGTGTCAGCAATTGTTCTTTTTTTTTGCCACAGCGCCAGCAAATTTTACTTTTCATGAACAATTTGGCTTGGGGACCAGTCTGCTGAATCTGTCCTGCCTTAATTCCATCACCCTGGAGGACTTTTTCAAGGAGAAAAACTTGTCCTCTTAGCAAAATAAGTGAAAACCAGAATCCAGAGCAGGTGCTGTAAGGGTAGTCGTGGCAAGAATGGGAATCTCATTAGGTTTGGTGAACTGAGGTCTCAAGTCTGCAGGTGGAAATGAGTGTTTTGCTTCTGTCCTTGGAGAATGGAAGGAGGAGAATCTCTCTCCTTTCTGGAGGAGATGGAGGTTATCCAAAACCAAAAAACAAATGGACAAAAGGCATGATGCCAGATGGATTTTTTTGCTTTTCCTTTTATACGCCTCTTATATTCTCTTTTATACAGTTTTATGCACTCTCAGTGCTTTTAGCCCCACACTTGTACCTCCCCAAGGCTGAGAACTCAGCTCAGCCCCACGGCACTGTTAAACCAGGAGAGCAAACATCCTGGGAGCCCCAGACACCAAGGGCCTCTCCAGAACACATTTGGGAACCTCAGCCAGGCCCAGCCAGGGGGAAGGTTCCTCACAACGAGGGCTTCACTCCAGCCTCTCCCTGGGGGATCTCTGATAGATGTGCTAATTAGCAAGTCCTAGAATTGTGTGCATTTCGGTGTGAGGAGTGCATGCATTGTCAGGGCATTGCACCTGGACAAAGTTCTGTATCCCAAGGATCCTGAAATAAATCCCAAGGTAAAAACCCCTTTTCCCCATCAACTGTGTTTTAGTTTTAATTTTAAGACCAGGGAAAAGAAACAGCATCCTAGGTCAGTCGAGCACACACCTCCCTTCCACTGATCACACTGCTCAGGTACAAACTGACTGTGAGGACAGCCTGGGCTCCTGAGTGGGATGCAGACATTTTGCAGACAGAGTTTCTCAGGTGTCCACAATCTGGAGCTGAATTCCATTCTCGTGGTTTGGCTATGCTGCCAAGCATTTACACACCTAGGTAAGGTCAGATCTTTAGGAGCCCTGGGACAGGAAAGAAAGCTGTTTAATCAGCTGGATCAAAGTGTTCTGCTCCAGCTTCCCAATTTTAAGAGAAGCTGCTGAAGGGAATGTGTGATTACTGCCTGCACTGGTGTTCCTCCTATTCTCTTACCCACCAGCAGTGTCCAAAGATGAGAGTCCCTTCGTTACTGCTGCTGGCACTGTCTCCCTGGAGATATGTCGAGGGCCTGGGCCCTGGCTGGGGTTGGAGCTGGGGGCTCCAACCCCTGTCCTCTGCCCTGGGGCTTTTCTTCCTTTGGTTCGTCATGTTGGAAAAAATGCAGCAAGAGATCTTCTTCTGCTGTTTCAGAGTTGTTTATTTGTCTTATCAAAACCTCAGAGGCAGTGGCAGCATCCTCCAAGGACACCAGGGCAGAAAGGCAATGGCTGCAGATCAGCAGCTACTTTTATATCTTACAAACAACCATTCCAGAAACAATATGTATCTTATTTTCTTTCCAACACCACTAAATCCTCATCTCATTGATATGTCTTTTCAATACTAACTTTTTTCCACCAACCAACACACCACAGGAACTGGTGTCAGAGAAGAGAGGAAGAGAATGAGGAGAGAGGAGAAGAAGAAAGAAGGAAAAACCACACCCAAAAAAATCTCCATCTTGTCTCTAAATAATACATAGAGCAAGATCCTAAAAACTACAACTAAACTCTCTGTGGTTCACTAAACAAAAATCTCTTCACCTCTCTGGTGCATTCAGGTTCTCCCAAAAGTGGAGGGAGCTTCTCCCAAAGCCTAGGTCGCTGGCTAGGCCACTTTTGAGGAGCTCTGGGGCTATAAAGAAACCACCAGAGGAGCAGGAGAAGCTTTCAGGCTTCCCTGGACTTCGACAGAAATACACATATTTTGTTCTATTAACAGATATTCCTCTTCTTAACACCAGCTCCCAGATGGATCTGAGCTCCAGAGCGAGGAGCCTGTAAAAGCTGATAGTGTACAGTAGGTTTGTGCATGAACAGTCAAGAGATTTGGGGTTATTTCCACCCCAAATTATCAAGACTGATTTCATTGATTTTGTTGTCTGTTTTAGGTACCACTGATTCCTTTACTTGCTGAGCCTCACTGTACTAGATTTAGAATACTCCAAAGAAAGGCAGAAGGTTCCATTAGGAAGTCCCCTGTATCTGCCCAAGGAGTTTGGGTTTCTTTTTTGCCTTTTTGTGTTCAGGCTTCCAGGGGTCTTCCAACTCAGGGCAACAAGCATTTGCTGTAAGACATCATCACCTCTTCACATCAGACAAAAAATTAACTCCTGTGAAAAAAAACCCCTTCAATTTCCACAGGCTTTTACCTACTGCCAGAGAGAGAATGTTGAGGTAGGTGGACTTTGTCCTCCCACAGGGGAGGCTTGCATGTTCTGTAACTAGACAGCAGTTGCAGAAGTAAATAAGAAATATGTTATTCTATTCAAAGCAGACATTGGTAGGCAATGCTGTTTTTCAGTGCTCTGACCTTCAGAGAAGTGCTTCTTACTTATGCAGCTGAATTGCTTGGAGGCATTCTGTAAATTGTCAGAATATTATGTTAAAATACAAACACTGGTGCTTTACAGCCTTTTAGATATGCCAGTAGTGGATGAATTAAGGCTACGTAAGCATTAAAATAATGGTGATTAATGTCAGAACTTCGAATTGTATCTGAGAATTAACAGTTCCTAGGAACTTAAACACTGAATGTAGAGTGACCTTGGACATTTCCCTGAGCCTTGAGGTTCTCCCTTTAAAACTGCTTCCCAGCTTCTTTGTGTCCCTGTCCAGGGAGATAGCAGATTCATAATCTGCAGTAATTGAAACCACAGTGAATTTATGGAGTATGACTAATCTTTACCATTTCTTACCAAAAATATCACTTGCTCCCAGCCAAGATTTTATTAATTTTAATATGAAAACATCCACACCTATCATGTCTCCCCTGGGGTCTCCCCAGGCTGCTGCGGAAATGGAATCTGACTTCTATTGCTTTGGCTGGAGGCTGAGGGTGTGAATTCCTCTGGCTAATTGCTTTTTTGGATAACCTACAAAGCACCAGGGGTCAGACTCTTGGCCTGGTAACGCTGCCTTGGCTCCGTGCCTCCGCTCCCATCGTGGGGAATCCCAGGAGGAGAGTGGTACCCGCAGGTTCCTCGCTCCAGGCACCACACATTTCCTCAGCTGCTGCTGCTGCAAGTGGCACAATCTCTGCCTACCAACAAATCTAAAGTGCCACTGATGCTTTAAAAGGCTACCTAGAAACAGGGACTAGAGAGGAATAAAGGAAAAAAAAGGTGGCATTTATTAGAAAGGCCTTCAGGTGCACACTTTGGGCTCCAGAGGCTCCTGCCTCAGTGGATCCCAACATGAATGCCCACAGGTCACGAGTTCTTCACACTCTTATATGAACATAAATTCACCAACCAGAACCCAGCCAATGATGTGATTTTCCCCAGCCTGCCCCCCCTCTCCCCAAGATGAAGGTTTACAGTTCTTGTTTCTGGGTGTCCTTGAAGGGCAAGTTGGAGGTTTTGTTATGTCTATCTAAACACAGAGAACAGCACTGAACAAGCTACAGAAAACTTCAGAGTCACACTAGCAGTACAGGATTTGAAAAATACAAAAGTTAAAACCTAAGGCATCACCACCAGCTCAAGTAGATCTCCCCCAAGAGCTGTGGTGCTCTGTAGCCACCAGGTTGCCACGTCTGTGGCACGTAAGGTGTGAGGCTGTTCAGGTGGGTACTGAGGAAAAGGAAAAGAGGATCTCCAGATCATCCCTGGTCTGCTTCTCACCCTGCCTGTGCAGTGCTGCCACGTAAACTCCCTAGAGTAAGATCATATATGCCTGGAGGTACAGGTAAATATCTCTAAAAGGTGTATCCTGCATCCTGAAATTACTCGTTCTGGGGATCATCACCCAATGGTGCTGCATGGAGGGATTTCACCCCCAATTTATGGAGACCTAGGCAAGGAAGGGAGGCGAGTGTGGAGCTCCCCACCCATGTCACCAGAAGGTGACTCTTTCTCTCTCCTCAGCAGAGCCTCACCCCCTGCGCTTGGTCGAGATGGGGTTGCTGCCCCAAGTAAGGTTTCTTTTCACTGGTGCCACAGAAAAGGGCAGATTTCTGTCAGGGAATAAAGGCAGAATGCTAATGAGCTGTTCAGGCACTCCCAGGGCAGGTTTGCAGAGCCCCTGTGGGCTTCTCCCCTCACTCAGAGAGCTCAGGAGGTTCTGCCTCGAGCGCAGGCTCCAAGCTGCAGATGGAGGTGGGACTACTCTGACAGAGCTTGGCTTCCAAACCAAAGCTTAAACAAACTATGTCTAAATCAATAAAAATCATTATGAAGAAGAAATTCTCAGATGTTATCCAACAGCCAAAAAAGAAAAATAAAAAAATTTAAAAAATAACCACCTCAGACCTCAAACCTGAAGCATTTTCCTGGTGTGGGATCAGTGGGGGACAGAGCAGTGCAGTGTCACACTGATGCCTTAAATTGGCTACTTAGGAACAGAGAGCAGACAGGAATAAAGGAATCAAGGAGGGATTGATTGGAAAGGCCTTCAGAGGTACACTCTGGCCTCCAGAGGCTCCTGCCTCAGTGCATCCCAACATGGACAAGGACAGCTCCCGAGTTCTTCCCACTTGGATCTCAGCATCAATTCCCCAAGCAGAAGCCAGGCAAGGATGGAATTTGCCCAAGCTTGCCCCCCTGTCCCCAAGATTGTGGTTTGCAGTTGTTGATCTGAGTGTCCTTGAAGGGCAAGTTAGAGGTTTTTTATGTCTATCTTAGCACAGAGAACAGCATTTAACAAGCTACAGGAAACTTCAGAGTCACACGAGCAGCGCAGGATTGGAAAAACACAAAAGTTAAAACCTAAGGCATCACAAGGGGAGCGCAGGAGGAGCACCCAGCTGCCCTGGAGTGACCCCTCCCCGAGGCCAGGCTGGGGCTGGTGTGGCTCTAGAGGGAGCCACATCTGTCCTTGCTCTCCCGAATGGAGGTCAGCAGCCTCCCAAGCTTTCCAGGAAAGAGGGAGTGGCCGCGGAGGCTGGAGCCACCGAGCGTGGACCACCTGGGAAAGAGAGCACAGCCAGCACTTGCCCCACCTCTAGGCACTTCCACAGGAAGGATTAAGGGATGCTGAATTGGCCCTGAGCTCCCACCCAAACGGGCTCTGAAGAAATGGAAGGGCAGGCAAGTAAGGTGCACGTTCTGATACGGAAAAATGGCATTTCTGCATTTGGGTCTGCAGCTGAGGTTGGTCCAGGTGGCAAGATTTAGGTCTGGACTCGAAACACTTCAGGGTTTGTGGCTGTTTGGGGGTAGGGGACTGCTTTCAAAGCTCACACCTTGACCCAGGTTTTGACTGAGTGCTCTGCAAATTTTACGTGTTCCTAGCTCTGATAGAAAAAAAAAAAAAAAAGGAGGAAAGAATTATCTCTCTGTATTTGAGGAAAAATCATATTAATAACACCACCACTATTTGATGATGGGGGTGGGGGGTGGAATCCTACTCTCTTGAAAGGCAAAGTTGAGAAACAATTACCTTTTATTTCAAGGAATCAGATTCATAAAAATCCCAGCTTTTAAAACAGCAGCCCAAAACCTCAACACAAAAAATCTCTTGTATTTTATGCCTCCTTTTCTATTTCAGGTCCTCATTTGCCTAATTACTTCTCAGAGGCTGGCAGAGATTTTCCCTGCAGCGCTGAGCTCTGCTGACTGCAGAGACCCTACCTGGCACACTCAGTTAGTGCGTCAGCATTCTAGGTGAAAATGAATGAAAAATCGATCAGGGCAACTGCAGTGGTAGCATATTCAACTCTAACCTACTTTGTGCACGGTTTCAAATACTTCCTTGTGTGTTTAGGGGGGTCTTTTAAAATGGTAAGTGGATCTGAAGTAAAATTGATCTTCCTAGTCAGCCTAATAAATGTTTTGTCATCTTTGCTGCTTAGCTCGAGCGAATTTGCCACCCTGACTGCTAAGTTAGGCTGCAGGCTTGATCTAAATGCCAAAACCTACGAAAAGATTGTTTTAATCTTGAAAACCTATCACCAGCACATTGCATCATGCAGTGGATACAGTGATAGAGCTTTGATTGCTTTAATTGTGTTTGCAGACGAGATCTAGGGTAGGTCTGGAAAATCAAAAGTACACCCGAGCCTCTTTTTAAAACACAGGTACTGCTTATGTGTGGTC
The DNA here is from genome assembly GCA_013400515.1 of Erpornis zantholeuca. NCBI lineage: Eukaryota > Metazoa > Chordata > Aves > Passeriformes > Timaliidae > Erpornis > Erpornis zantholeuca. The sequence goes on from VZTN01007653.1 coordinate 69,092, forward strand.
TTGCAAGGAGTTTGGTCCTTAGGAATGCTGGTCTGTGCACTTTTTTTATTTTTTTTTTTTTTTTGTTGCACTTCTGCATAGGCAGAGTTAAATGTGGGTTGCCAGTTGCATTTATTTAAAGTCCACAACAAAAAGGTCCAATATTCACGCCTAAAAAATTAGCAGCTGTTGTAACTCCTTTCAGCTGAGTGGGCTCAATAAATCCCCATAAGATCACTGCTCTAACAAGTTGGGCAGTGCCACGCTGTGAAAGGTTTCCAAAAATTCACAATCCTCTCCGTATGTGGTGCCCTTACAGTGAAGAAGATTCTTTTGGCTGTAAAGATGAAGAGCCTGCTTTTTCTGGTGCTGATCTCTCTCTGTTGGGCTGAACCTCACCCTGGCAACTCAAGCCTGGAGCATGAAAGAATTGTTCACATTCAAGGTAAGGAAATAAGTGAGAAAATACCAGTATCTGCATATTGCTGAGGGAAACAGAATGATGTGCTTAATGATCCTTACTCTTTATAATGCTGTCACACTGTCTTTAAAATGTTTGTATTACTGGTGAACAAATGTTTTCTTTTCTGGTTCTGTTGCATTATTATTGCTCCTAAGGAAAGTAAAAAAACCCCTGAAAGTTGCACAGTTTAATAGCACTTAGTCACAACCTTGCAGAGGTTAGTGAGTAAAGTACAGCGTGATTTAAGACAAAGAGAAAAAATGTGCATCCTAAAGAAATAAACAACTGCAGTGGGTTGAAATACTTCAGTTTATTGTGGAATAGATTTGGCTTTAATAGGTCTGTCATACATAGTTCTCCACAGTATAGAATTTCATTGCTGTATATCATTTTAAAAGGCTGAACACATCAGAGATAATAACGGGGCAATGTGGAAAAAAAAAGATAAAAGTAACTTACCCCCAAAGAAATGCACCTCTCCTCATACCTTCAATTCACATTAAATATTGTCCTGGCCTTCTGCATAATCCTGTTTGGTTCATGCTTGAGTCCCAGAGATTACAGCTGTGGCAGGATTTGAGTCTGCAGCACAATGCAGCTGTTTTTTCAGTCCCAGCCTCGGTGGTTGAGGGTTATCCTGCATGAGGAGGACCAGGGGGTTGATGCAGAACGAACAGGGGTTTTCCTGCTTTCACTCCTACCTTCCCTGAGCGTGGCTAAAATTAATTTTGCAAAATTAAGAAAGTCACAATTACTCCCNGGCACTCTGCACCTATTAAAAATGGATTGTCAAGGTCAGGCAAGGAGTAGCAGATATCTGCTCTCCCTCTGAGGAGTCTCACAGGATGAAGGTCAAATGAGTGAGTTGTGCCAAAATGAAGACCTATCAGCATTCATCAATGCCCTGGGATGATGAAGGTTTGTTCCCCAGGGCCAATTTCATATCAGACATCAGTGTCTAATAAACATATATTTTGCCTTTCCTTTTGTCATGCAGCTTTTTGTCTCTGAGCTTTATCTTTTTGGAAAATTAAACTAGTGGAATAGCCAGCACTTACTGAGTGTAATTCAGAAGTCACACATGTCAATTGTTCCTGACCCAAACAGCTCCAAGCTGATAGAAGTCTGAGGGTGAACCATTCTGCCTCCCCACAAAAACTCACCTGTACCTCCAGAGTTTATTCCTTCAAGGAAAACTGGGTAAAGATTTAAATTTAAGCACTACCACGAGCTGGTTCGGGCTCTGAGGTGCACGGGCAAGACCACAAATCAAAGAGACTGAAACTGCCTGGGACTTGGCGTTTTTGTTCTTGATTTTTGCTGTCCCTCCCAGGGCTGGGATCCCTCTCTGCCCACACCTGGAGATAGGATGGAGATCAGGTGGAATTCCTGTGTCCAGCTTCACATAAAAGCTGGTTTGTTTTTTTTTTTTATCACATCAACAAATCCAGCATCCCTCCTCACAGCTGAAATCCAAGAGGTGTGGGGCTAAACTCCTCCTGGGGTGCATGCCTGGGAATGCCTTGGAGTTACAAAAGGTGTTGTGTGTTTAAGTACTTCCAGGGAGGTGAAAGGGATTTCCTGAGGCAGAGGAGGACACTGTGCTATATTCCCTGTTCATTAAAACAAGTAATCTCCTCTAGGCTGAGTTCAATTTTTTTTTTTAAAAAAGCTGGGTTTCAGATCTCCTTACTGCAAGGGAGTTCTGCACCTTACTTTTCTGGTATGGAAAACACCCTCCTAATTCTCCATGTTTATTTTGTGGTCTTATTCTTCTCCTGCTGTTGTTCTTTGGCTTCCTGTAACATTTTTTTCTTCTTTGAGGTTTTGCTTTAAAACCTTACTCAGGTTACACCATATACCCACAGCTATCATTTTTTGAAATATCACTTATTGAAATTCTTCTCCAAGTGTATGACCTCCTGATTACTGTACCAGTTGGGTATTACAACCTGATAATGTCAGGGATTCATCTTTACCCTGGTTCTCATTCTAATCCTTACGACTCCAGTGCAGCCAGCCAGGACTTTATTCCAGATTAAATCCTCGTTTGGCCTTAGTATTTCTGTTTTCCAGTTAACAATGCTTTGCTCTTCAGACTTTGGATCAAATTTGCTCTTTCCCAGCTGTGCTGCAGTGCTGATCAATAGTCTGTGGTGATAGACAGTATTTAGCAGCCAGTCTCCCTGACTGCCACTGGAAATCAACAAGTACAAGGTTTATATCAATAATTCTTCATACTAGACCTCAAAAGGCTGGGTTGTGCATTCACTATTAAATGGTATCCTATTTTTCCCACCCCTTTTTTCACCAAATATTCTAAATATCCGCTCTCCTCCCTTCAAGGCTGCCTAATAAGCCATGTGAAAATTGTATTAATCCAAAAGTCACAGTTACTGTATAAGAAAAAATTAATGAAAATATTAGAGAAATTATACTGAAGGCAGTTCACTGGCCTTTTTTAAATCCATTTTTTCAATACCACTCAATTCCCTAAGCTCCAAGCAAATGACACATCACATTCCTCAGCTTTATACATTTGGTTTCATTGAGTGCCTGATATCAGATTACTCTGACTTTCTTTGGTAAGTATCTGCTGCTTCTTATCCCTCTTTCTAACACTGACTCTATTCCTGTGGTTCAGCAATTTTCCTTCAAAGTTCGTTCTAAAGCCTTTTTTGCTGCTGGGGTCAGAACAATTAATGGGTTGGATTACTTTCTTAATTTGTTATTTTCTGCTATATTTCCTCCGTATTTGTTATTTTGCTGCTGTCCAGGAGCACCTGGCACTGTCCTAAAGTGACAGATGAGGTCACACCTTGACCATCAGGTTTGCCACAGGTCTGGGTACCCCAAAGTGCTGCCCCTCCAGCAGTGTGAAATCTCCTGACACCTCTCTCAAACTCAGTATTTCCCAGCCAAAACAAAGAGTATTTCATAAATTTTATTGTTCTACAATGATACTTTGCTTTTATGGACACAGAGCCCTGCCTGTGAAAAAAAAAGAGAGTTTTCTTTATTTTCACTAAACACTTTGCCACTCTCTAACCCTGCAGTAGACACAGTTCTATGTCTACCTTCTCTTTTAAATATTTCAGTTTTTCTCAGAAATGATTTGCTGCTTTCATCAGCAGCTCTGTTCCTGGTGACAGTGTCAGTTCTAGCTCCTGGTTCTCTCCCTGTTGGCTAATACACTCAGTTTGGGCTTGAGCAAAATTTGCCATCTGTGAGACAGTTTTACCTCCCTTTTTTTCACAGTGTTTTCCTCTTATTTCCTCTGGCCCAGTTGGTTTGTTTATATATTTTTTTTTCTCCTTTTGGGCTTATTCCAATATCAATTCACAGAAATCATAAAATATCTAAAGCTATATTTTATGTCTTCTGTGATTTTGTTTTCTTTGCTGAAGCCTGTGGTGGATTTCATGGTTTTGGTCAGCATGCTTTGTTATCCCAGGCTGCTTGACCCTATCCCCTTCCCCTGGTAGTAGTTTGTCATTCCAGTCTTACTTTTGGGGATAAAAAAAAAAAAATTACAAAGAGAGAACAGTACTTAAACAAGATGTGTTGTCCTCCTTGCCCCACACCCCAGGAAAGCTCCGTGTGCCTTAGGGGCACACCAGTTTCACTCTTCAGAAAAAGCCACAGTAGTAAATGAAATAATCTGGTGAGTGTGAAAATGAGCAAGGAAACAACTCTGCTCCTGGCATATCCATGAAATTAGAGACTCCTATTTGTCCCTGAAGATCTGCAAAGCCTCTCTGACCCCTGACGAGAGAAGATAACTCCTTCAGGGCTCTCTTTGTCCATCTCTCTGCTCTGCTCGTGGTGCTGTTCCCTGACCAATTTCCCCAGAAAAAAAAAGGCAGAGCACCCCTCGAAGATAAGGGCATTCCCCTGGGTGTGGCTGCTCTGCAACATGAGGAGAGTTGGCTAAGCCACCACAGTAATTGCTGAGTTAATTACCTAAGGGGAGCCAGAGCCTTTAGCACGATTCCAGTTTGCTCAGGTTCTAGAAACACAACAAAAATCAGCAACGAGAACACAAAGTTTGGTTGGTGGAGGATCAAATTGAATGTTTTAGCTTTCCTCTGAATGCAAGACATTTGTATTATGCAGCATTTTGTTACATTTGAGGTGCAAGAATGCACCCCTTTGCCTGTCAAGATCTCTGCGCAGATTTATTTTATGCATACAAAAAAAAAATATTTCAACATGGAATTAACTGAAAAGCTGTTAATGCTGCCCAATTCAAACAAACAAACAAACAAACAAACAAACAAACTACAAAATCCCCATAGCACACACAAGTAAGTTGAATCAATTAACCAACAGCAAAAGCAGAGGAAATCTTTCACCAACTTCTCCTCCAGTATAATGAGTTTTATTTAGAGCCCACTTCTTTTCCTTCAACACAAGCCAGCACCAGCAAGAAGCTTTCTTTCACAGGATTTCTGGACCAGCCAAAAAGCATGATAAAAGATGAAATGCGCTGCTCATCTGACATCTTACGTTCATTCTTATCTTCTCTAATTAATCTTATCTCGATTATCTCCATGCTTCTCCATTTTGCTCTTGACTTCCTTCATTCTCCCCAGCTTGCTGGATTTTCCCATTTTCCATGACATTTCTTTCCATTTCCTTGCCTTTCTGTTTTCTACTTCACATCTGGTTTTCCCCTTGCCTTTATGTTTCACCACTCAGGACAATTTCGATGCTGCCACGACAGAAACGCAAGGATTCACATGAAACACAAATTTAAATCATCAATTTGCCTCTGCTGGTTACATCAGTCGAATTCCATATTTATATTTATAGCATTTAAGGGTGATTGAGGAACTGGAAGAGCTCCTCTTGTGCAATATTTTGGGTTCTGTCACAGTCCTAATGTCACCCATGAAGGTTTACCTCTGTGGGGAAGGAGTGCAGAGACACTGCCTTGATTTCTGCTCTGATCTCCATGAAACTTACCCACACCCAAGCAAAACACACTTAGAAGTTATTTAGGGCAATAATTTAGACAAAGCTGAAGTTTGTTATTTCCCCTGATGGTTTTATGTGCTCTTAGGTTTCCTGGAAACCTGAGGTAATGTGTCTTCTTTAACAATTCCCCCCCAGCACTCAGGTTGGGGAGATGGAATCAGCTGACAAATGTTTCATCTCAGCCTTGTAAAGTCTTTGTTACAAAGACAGATCTCTTCTCTGCCATACATAAAACAGGCACTTTTAGCTGTACCATTATTTGGAAAAAATGAGGCTTTTAACTAAGATTTATCTAGCATTTCTCTTACCAATTTTATATCAACACTTAGAAGGAATGTGCTGGGGGTGTTCTCTGCTGCCTGTTTAGAGGCAGAACACGGGAGCTGGATCCTTGCCTTTTCTTTTTCATGACACAGCAGAACTGCATTAGGGCTTGTGCCAAAAAAGAGCATCTTTTGCCAGCCTTACAGATGATACATATAAGATTTTAGTTGGGTTTTTTATTGTTTGTTTTTTTCCCAACAGCAGAAGTAAAAAGGTGGTTAGTTAAAACACAGATAGAAAAAATGTACACTCTGTGCAAAAAAACTGTGTAATTCTCCCTCATATTTTTCCTCAGGATTCTTTGAGTAGTACACCCAAATATTAGCACAAGAATAATTCCCTTCCCTGCGTATTGCAGCCAATTTTGCCAGAAAATGTTTATGAATTTTACATAAAGATTTGAGATAACAAAAAAAAAAAAAAATGAGGATAACAAAACTGCTGTGGGAAGAGTGATGATATCTTAGCATGAGCTCAGGTCCCTGGTAACACTACAGGAAAGCCAGAACCAACTCTGTTTCTGTAAAGCAGGATAGCACAGGGTGATATTAACACTTATTTCACTTGCTAACAGTGTGAAACATTTAGGCAATACATTAATTTATCTGGCTTATGATTTTTTTTTTTTTGTTGGTAAAAATGCACATCTTTTCCTCCATTGTTGCTTAGTGAGAGCACTCCATGAAAATGCTGGAATAATCAAGTTTTGAGGCCAGCTCAGCATAAGATTGTGGATACTCCTGGTGGATAAGGCAGATAAATCAGTTTGCCAAGGGTGGTGGTGTGGCTCATCCTCTCTACCCCACACTGTGCTCTTGGCCCTCCAAGCCTGGCTTGCCATCATTCTGGAGTGCAGAAACCAGTGAGGGCAGGAAAGATAAAGGGAGGAAACCAGGAGAAAACCCCGCAGCAAAAATAAATTAAAAGAACAAAAAACAAAAACAGCCCAAAAAACCNAAACAAAACAAACAAACAAACAAAAAAACAAAACAAAAACAAAAAACACAACCCTCCAAAAAACCACAAACAAACCAACAAAAAAACCAAAACCAAAAGCAAGGAAAAAACACAAAAAAACAAACAAACAAAAAAAAAAAAAAAAACAAAAAAAAACCCAAAAAGAGCCACAACCCAAACCTCAGCCCACAGCTGGAAAAACAAACAAACAAACATAAAAACATGCCCAGGAGTAAAATTTGGAGCTGAACCAACAAGGGGCAGCAGGTGAGACTGAAGTGAGAGCTCCAACAGGGCAAGTCCACCTCACTGTCCTTGACATGGGCATCACACTGACCGACAGCAGGGTCAGAGATGGACACAGCAGTGACCACCAGGGCAGGCGTGCTCAGGGTGGGGAGGCAGAGAGGAGGAGGAGGAGGTGATGCCTTAAATGGCTCCCTAGAAACAGAGAGCAGGCAGGAAGAAAGGAATCAAGGAGGGATTGATTGGAAAGGCCTTCAGAGGTACACTCTGGCCTCCAGAGGCTCCTGCCTCAGTGCATCCCAACATGGACAAGGACAG
>VZTN01007653.1:76422-95079 GCA_013400515.1 Erpornis zantholeuca
GGGGGGGGAGGGGAGGACAGAACAGGTGCCCAGCCTGCTGCTGCCTGTGCCTCATTATTTAAGGCAGCAAAACATCCTTTCCCCTTGCAGCCCATACCAGATCTGGCACTGCTGAGACGCAGCAAACCCAGCCCCTAAAAAAGCAAGTTTTTAGGGTGAGTTTTCGTTTTTGTCAAGGCAGCCTTTCCCTCCCTCTCAGGAGGTTATCCTGGGGTGTTATCCTGCCCAGCTGGACATCTTCCACACCCTGGGCAAACTCTGTTTCAGCTATCTCGGCTGTGTCTGCCCCTGCCATCCACCTAAGTGCACCCAGAGGATTAGCAAAAGGCCACAATCTGTCAGAATCAATAGGAGGGAAGCAGGAGTGGAAAAAAATAGAGCAAATTAGTCACCAGGGGGGCCTGGTTCTGCACCAGCAGCTCAGCTGCTGCCTGCCTGACCATGCAAAGGGTGAAAAGCCCTGCCTGGGAAATGTTCCTCATCCCAAACCTGCCCTTGGAGCTGAGATCTGAGCTGGTCACCAGGGTGTAGCCACCTCTGTCCCCAAAATAAGGAGTAGCTGGGAGGTGCCCAGCACTGTCCATCCACCATCAGAGGATCAGGAGCGACATTTGTGACCTGCCTTGTCCCCTGCAAGGACCCAAACTGTCCTGTTGGCAAGGGCAGCTCCTTATTAAGTGCTAAACCCTCTTTAATCTGGGGGTTTAATCAGAGCTCACAGTGGTTTGGCTGTTCACCTCACAAGTTCTCTGACAGCACTTCTGAAGAGAGCAGTTCTGAGGAGGGAGTGAGTGTTCTCCTTCTCGAGTGACCTCGGGTGTCCCATCCTCTCCTTCCTGCAGCCACCTTTCAGATATTCCAGCCACTTAGAGGCATAAAATAACTTTATTCAGAAGGATTGGCCTTGTCAGAATGCCCAGGAGGGAAGCAGCCAGGGAGCTGCTCTGACCACCCTTCAAATCAGTGTTTCCTCCATCTCCCACGGCCAGATCACTGTTTTCCAACAGATCAGTCCTTGTTTCACTAAGACAACCCAGGAAGGAGAATTCATTGCTCTTTTGAGCTGAGTTTCACAGCAGCAAGCCAGAGACAATTGCATATTGTGAATGAAGGGATTCTGGTTTGCTCTGTGCTTGGGTTTTTGTGGGTTTAGGGGTTTTTTTTCTTTTAATTCTTCGGCTCCAGGAAGACCAAGGCAATTCATTTTGCCACACTCCCCAGAAATGTGCAGTTTAGGTAAAATTGGCCCTGGCTCTCACTAGCTACTGGATAATAAAGACCTCTAGGCCTCTTGCCAAACTCCAGTCATTCTCATTTTTAATCCTGAGTCCCTGCTGCCTTCATGTCTTCTAGCCCGAGCTGTGCCTCATTCCCCAGTCTGACATCTGCTTTTCCTTGAAAGCCAGAGATCCTTCCTCCTCTCCCAGACCTGGGAGAAGCAGCAGCAGCACTGATGTAATTCCCTGCCTCAATGTTCTTCCAGTGAGAAGGACACATCACCCCATTTCCTGTGAAAAAGAGCTGGTTTTGACAAAACACGAGCCGGGGAGGCACATTTCAAGTGTCGCATCTCCCTTGGAGCCCCCAGGGACAAAGGAGACACTCCAGGATGAGAAAAGCCATGTTTTCTTTTCCTTGAGCCAGGTTACCACCCCCTCTGCTCTTTACAGCTCCTGAGACTCAGGTAATGGCTGCTGCAGAGGGCCAGAGGAGGTGGGAGGCAGCTAGCAGGGAGGAACCTCCCCAAATCAGGATGCTGACGCTGGAGCCAGAGGTGACAGAGCTCTGGGCAAGCCTCCAGGGCCTTGCTGGCACAGGCAGAGTTGTTAGAAAGAGTGAGCATTAACAGCCTGAGCCAGGCTCTCCCTCCTGCCCCAGTCCTTTCTGCTAATATTTATTAACTTGACTATTTCGGTACTCAGGACCCAGCATAGCTGAGCTCTGAATCAGATTTCTGGGTAATAACCACCCCAAAGCATAACATTTCTCCTCCCAAGGTGGACAGAAGGCTGTGGAACATCTTTGTCCCTGAAGGAAATGGGAAAGTTTGCAGACAAACTGTGCTGGCTGTCTCCACTTTCTTCCTCCTCCTCCTTCTCCTTCTCCTCCTCCTCCTCCTGTGGAAACTGCTGGTAATGCTTTCCATGGTGCCTTGCCTCAGATCACCTCTCTCCTTGGATGCTCTCCTCTGGAAGGGGGAAGATGGATTATTGGAGCCTCTGGAAAGGAGAGCAGTGAAAAAGAACACCAGTTGAAAGGGGCTGCAGGTGATCTGCTGTGCAGCACTGGTTTTGCCCTGGGCAGGAAGGTGAAACACCTCTCAACACCCAAATTTGGTCATTCTTGAGGAAGCTGGAGCCCTGCCTTGTGCAGGTAACAGCCAGGAGTTGGACACGGCACCTCCTGACAAAGAACTGCACCTTTTGTGATGCCTTAAATGGCTCCCTAGAAACAGAGAGCAGACAGCAATGAAGGAATCAAGGAGGGATTGATTGGAAAGGCCTTCAGAGGTACACTCTGGCCTCCAGAGGCTCCTGCCTCAGTGCATCCCAACATGGACAAGGACAGCTCCCGAGTTCTTCCCACTTGGATCTCAGCATCAATTCCCCAAGCAGAAGCCAGGCAAGGATGGAATTTGCCCAAGCTTGCCCCCCTTTTGCCAAGATTGTGGTTTGCAGTTGTTGGGCCTAGGAGGGTCTGGGTGTCCTTGGAGAGCTGGAGAGGCTTTGTTGTGTGTGTGTGAGCATGAGAGAACAGCACTGAACGAGCTCCAGGGAACTGCAGAGTGACACTGGGCAGGGCAGGGCTGGGAACATAGAAAAGTTAAAACCTAAGGCATCATTGGGTTAGCCTGTTTTCCTCGAGCAGATGCACAATTTGCACTCAGCGAGCTCGTCTTTGCAATTGCCACCCCCAGACGTGTTTGCAGCCCCCAAAACGCTGCCTCCCCTGGGGTGCAGCTCAGGTCAGAGAGGGAAATCCAGGTGAGGCTGCAGTTTAGGCAGATATTTCATTTAACCACAGACTCAGAAGCCAGTGCTGTGGACAGACAGCTGGATGGGTGGGATGGACACTCATCACCTAAACCTTGTCTGTCAGGGCACGTCCATCCTGGTCCTTCCCTCCTTCAGCCACCCACATCTTCCTGGCTGATGATATTTTTGCCTCAGTTTCCTCTGAACCAACCCAGATTCACGGCCTGCTAGCCTTCACAGGGTCACCCTCTCAGCAGCCTCTGTTTTTGGGAGCTCACCCACAGCTTCTGCTGGATTTAGAGAGAGCCAGACCCAGCCTCAGAGCGGGGAATCGCGTTTATAGGCAGTGACATCAGCTTGCTGAGCACGCCTGAGGGATTGCAAGGTCTTTCTTCTGAGAGGCAGAGTGAGGCTGGTGGTGCTTTCCCACCGAGCTCCTGGCTTGCTGGGGGTGTTGGTCACTGTCTCAGTGGTCAAGGACACCGAGCCCAACAGGAGCGCTGAGCTTGCTCAGTCAGTTCTGCAAACCGCGCGTGAGGTGAGAGGCAAGAGGTACTGAAGGGAGGGAAAGTTCTCACTTTTGGATACAACTGCTGACTGCCACACTAAATCTGCATTTCCCAGGGTTTTCCCAAGGCAGCACAGCCCCTAAAAGCCCCAGAGACTCAGGGCTGAAAGCAAGCACCTGCTCCAGCCGGCTGTCCTAAGCAAAACGATTTCACAATGCAACATCTGCTGTGGTGACCTCCGAGAGGGAATTTGGGGTGAGGAGGAGAGGAGACAGACAGTCCCATACAGGTTTGCTGGAAAAGTGAGAACAAAATATAAAAGACGAAACAGTGACACGTTTTAGGGAGATCAGAAAAAGAGATGAGGAAAAACCACATTGGGATGATGAAGAAAGTGGGCAGCAGAGGATCAGATTTCACCTTTGATGATTAGCTGGGCTTCCTTGCCCTGGTCAGAAGAGGAACTCATGCTCAGAAGTACAAATAGAAAGTACCTGAAATGTCTATTTGGGAATTTTGCTGATGCTTTTAATGTCAGTGTAAGTAATGCTGTTTGATACATTAATGTTTTTTCTGCTTTGTGAGTGGGATTCTCTGCATCCCAGACTGTGAGGAGCTCTGTGTGCTGCTGCCCCAATAAGACAAATCCCTCCAGAATCACTGAATTATGAAAATGAAAAGTAGAGCATCAATAGGCAACTCTTGAACAACCCACAGGAAATTATGGGATGTGTTTTAGAGCCTCTTATGGGTGATGACATTCATTTATTACCTATGCAACTCTGTAAATCTATTTACACATGTCCCCACGGGGTATATGAGAGTCCTCTGCTCATGTGAGTGGCACAGAGATGCTTTCAGCAGAGCAAATAATTATTTGTGGCTGGTTTGTTTGGACTGCAGGGGTCCAGAATGATTGAAGGGAAGTGATCCTGCAGAGGTACCTGGTTGTGATGGCACTGACCACATCCATTTAGCTAAAGACCGACTGAGACCTAATTCTTGGTTTTTGTTTTGGTTTTTTTTTTTTTACTTTTTTTTTCTATATTTTTTCTACATTTCTACATTTTTTTCTACATTTCTACATTTTTTTCCTACTTTTCTACATCTACATTTTTTTCTACATTTTTTCTACAATTCTACCTCTACATTTTTTTCTACATTTCTCTACATTTCTACAATTTTTTCTACATTTCTACATTTTTTTACATTGTTTTCTCTACATTTTTTTCTACATTTCTCCATCTACATTTTTCTACATTTCTACATCTGCATTTTTCTACATTTCTACTTTTTTTTCTACATTTCTACATTTTTTTCCTACTTTTCTACATCTACATTTTTTCTACGTTTTTCTACACTTCTACATTTTTTTCTACATTTCTACATTTTCTACATTGTTTTCTCTACGTTTTTTTCCTACATTTCTCCATCTATGTTTTTTCTACATTTCTACATTTTTTTCCCTACACTCCCACATTTCCTACGTTTTTTTTTTTTTTCATTTCTCCCTACATTTTTTCTTTTTTTTTCTCTCCTTAAACCCTGCAGAAAACGGTCCCCGTCTCCTGGTGGTAGCGGAGCAAGCCAAAATCTTCTCCCACCGCGGCGGCAACGTCACCTTGCCCTGCAAGTTCTACCACGAGCACACGTCCGCGGGCGGCTCGGGAACGCACAGGATCCGCGTCAAGTGGACCAAGCTCACCTACGATTACCTCAAGGAAGTGGACGTCTTCGTGGCCATGGGCCACCACAGGAAGAGCTACGGGAGCTACCAGGGCAGGGTGTCCCTGCGGGAGAGCAGCGAGAACGACGCCTCGCTCGTCATCGCCAACATCATGCTGGAGGACTACGGGAGGTACAAGTGCGAGGTGATCGAAGGGCTGGAGGATGACACGGCGGTGGTGACCCTCAATTTGGAAGGTGGGTGACAACCCCAGCTAGGCTCTGAGTTGGGCTTAGTTGGTGCTGAGGAAGATTAGGGTTTTTTTTCCCCCTCCTAGACCCGCTGATATTGTGTTATGGGCGATTTTGCGTCATCGGTGACGTATTATCACCGATGTCGTGTTATCAGGGATAACAGCAAGCTGAGAGGCAGAATTCGTTCTGCTCTGGGGAACCTTGGCCTGACAGCCCATGACAACAATCACAAATTAGGAGAACATTATCTGATATTGCGTTATCGGCGATTTTGCGTTATCGGTGACGTATTATCACCGAAGTTGTGTTATCACACAAGCAAGCTGAGATAACAGCAAGCTGAGAGGCAGAATTCGTTCTGATCTGGGGAACCTTGGCCTGACAGCCCATGACAACAATCATTAATTAGGAGAACATTATCCGATATTGTGTTATCGGCGATTTTGTGTTATCGGCGATTTTGTGTTATCAGTGACGTGTTATCACCGATGTTGTGTTATCAGGGATAACAGCAAGCTGAGAGGCAGAATTCATTCTGCTCTGGGGAACCTTGGCCTGACAGCCCATGACAACAATCATCAATTAGGAGAACATTATCTGATATTGTGTTATCAGCGATATTCTGTTATTGGCAATATTTTGTTATAGGCGATTTTGTGTTATCGGTGACGTATAATCACCAAAGTTGTGTTATGACACAAGCAAGCTGAGATAACAGCAAGCTGAGAGGCAGAATTCATTCTGCTCTGGGGAACCTTGGCCTGACAGCCCATGACAACAATCATCAATTAGGAGAACATTATCTGATATTGTGTTATCAGCGCTGATATTGTGTTATCGGCGATATTGTGTTATCGACAATATTGCGTTATCGGCGATTTTGTGTCATCAGTGACGTATTATCACCGATGTTGTGTTATCACACAAGCAAGCTGAGAGGCAGAATTCGTTCTGCTCTGGGGAACCTTGGCCTGACAGCCCATGACAACAATCATAAATTAGGAGAACATTAGGACTACTGTAACTCACGCTAGCCCCAAGGCATATTTCAGCTTCCAGCCCAGACCTGGTGTGAGAGGAGCCAAGAGAGGATGAACAAACACAGTGTCAAGAGTTCTGCATGTTTTTAATTTGCTCCTGTCATTTTGCATCTTTTTACCTAGGTGGAATTATATTAAAATCCCCCCCTAATAGTAATTTTACAAAACTTCAGGATATTTTACACAGCAAATACAAACCTTCTTGTAAAGATGAAAAATGGTACAGGAGTTGTCCAGAGAGAGAGTGGGCTTGGGGTTTTCCAGCCTTATACTTAGATAAATTAGTTCTTTATATTGCCTGCCAAGACAACTCGTACATGTATTGCCTACTCATTTTCTTGAGCATTATTCTTGAAAACAGTAGTGTAAAAAGCAATTGAAAACATAGTGAAACAGGTTTAAAGAGGAAAAAATTTCAGGTTTTCTTACTTCTTATGAAATTCAGATACATTTTATGAGTTTCAATGTATGTAAAAAAAGTGCTTGGCCTCTTTTTTTCTTTTTTTTTCCCCCAAGGCACTGCACTGAACACAGAGAAAAACTAAAAGTTTTGTGAAGATCTATCATATACTCTTATACTTAGCAGCAAGTGCGTGCCAGAAGATAGAGGGAGAAGAAAGGAAAGGAAAGGAAAGGAAAGGAAAGGAAAGGAAAGGAAAGGAAAGGAAAGGAAAGGAAAGGAAAGGAAAGGAAAGACCTGTGAACAGATTAATTGTATGACTATTTCACTGACAGTTCCTGTATTTTATGATGTTTATACACTGTTACAACAAGACTGAGTGGTTCTTGGAACCAAACAGACATCATGGGCTTAGTTTACTTCTGGACTTCTATTCTCCCATTCCTGGCTGGAGGCCACAGAAACTTCTTATTTCTGAGTGCAGAAAGACCCTGCCCAGCTCCCATGCCAGCAGGGCAGTGCATTTACCCACATAACTTGTCTTTAACAAGAATGTTATTTTTCAAACTTAGGAGATAAAGAAAATTGGGCATTTACATGTTTAGCTTAAATTCCCTGAAGCAGACACGAGTGAAGACAGAAATAAGCTGGAGGAGAATTCATTCTTCTCTGCTGGCCAAAAGCTCTGGTTTGTTGAGCCTCCCCAGGCTGGGGCAGGCTCTGCAGGGGCTGCTCAGGCAGTGAAGGGAGGACAGATCCTCTTGGCAGGTGTGGCTTTACCTGAGTGAAACAAGGCTCTACTCACCTGCCCAGGCTCCTGCTTCCTCTGCAGCAAAATTCATTATTTTTCTGCTGTAAAAAGTGAGGGGGGGTTCTGCTGTGAATGCTGCCTGGGAGATGCTGGTGGAGGTGGAGGCAGAGCAGGTTTGCCTGAAGCTGCGTACAAGTGCTTGTGCACTTGCAGAAATCCACACCTGAAAGGCATTATCTGATTGATGCTGCAGTGAGAGAGCAACGAGAAATCTGCTCTCCACTGCCTGCAGAAACACAACTGAAAAAAATTAAAAGGGAGATTTGAGATCTTTTTTACTGTTATGGTTTTGCAATATAGCACCAGCCTTGGATACTAGGTCGTGGTCCCTCCTCCAAAGTAAGGAAATACATAAGTAGAGGAGGGATCGTATTTCTTCAGCCAAGTGTGTTCCAATCTGTGCTCAAAGGAAAGTTTATATATTTTAACCAGTGTCTGGCTAACATAAGGAACAATGTCTTTTCAATTCTTTTTGTCACACATGGGACAGGTATAAGACTGTTCATTTCTGACATTGTGGAGTGGTGTTTCTTAAACCAGCATTAGCATTTCCTTTGCAAAACCTCATGGTAAAATGTAACCTTTCAAGTGAGATAAGAGTGGTGAGAGTGTCAGTGCCAGTCCTGCTCACATCAACCAAATCCAGTGATTTTGGGTCTCCAAATAAAAAGATAAGTATTAAAATATACTAATATTACAATGGAGATACGGAACTGATAGAATATATTCTTCTGTTTGCATGGCCCAGTGCTCATTTTTTAAGCTCACCTCCAGCTTTGTGTAGTTCTGGCATTTAATTTATTTGAGCAAAGCAGAACAGGGGGAAAAAAAATATGATATTTGGACAGAAATTAAAATTAATCAGCTCACTCTAACTTTCTACATCTGGTGTAAATAATCAGGTTAATCTCACAGTGGGAATGATTTGCATCAGTAGCCTGATGTCCTGAGGTGGTGGCCTTAAGGTTGCAAACTGGCAGCAGGACAAAGCCATTTGCACCCAGGAATGCCCAGGAGCAGGGCAGAGCAGCTGAAGGCTCCCGTGTGAGCTCCCTGCACAAAACCCACAGCCGTGCATCAATATCAGAACTGTTGACCTCTGCCTCAAATGGACCTTTTCTCTTCTCCCACTGTGACAACATTTCATACTCACTAGCCTCAAAAGGCCTCCTGGGGTTGTCATTAAATAAACCATTCATGATAACTGGGCACTTTTAGCTTTGAAAAAAAACACTGAGATTACATTCAGTCTGAGTTTGTTACACACCTTTGCATTTTGGTGATATGCTTTCTTCATTTTATTTAATTCAGAACAACAATATTTTTACCTTAGAGTGGAGAGACAGTGCCAGGCGCCAGCTAAAACTCAGAAATGGAATTCACTGCAGTTTTCCACAACTTCAGGATCTATTCAGTCATGCCATGATTATCCTCCTGAAATACAAGGACTGGTCTGAGGGCTCACGAGCTGCTGGGCTGGGCACAGCAGCTGCAAGGAGTGTCAAGTGCTGAGGAAAGCAGGACATTCTTTGTGGAGAATCGACCTCATCACCAAAGCCATTTTCTCTGTCCGAACTGGCCTTACTCTCCTCCTGCACATAAAGTATGGATCATGAGTTTTACACTCTTTATTCAGTGTTCTCCAAGTCAAAAGCCTGACATATTAAAAGGTCTCTGAAGGCAGGCAGATATCGTTGTCCGCGTCATAAGCAAAGAAAGAATTCTTAGCTTACATTAAATTTTCTTTACGGTGGCTTTTTACAGTCCTACACTAAATTTTCCTTATGTTTGTGCTTCTGCTGGTTTATTTTCTCATGAATACCTGGCGCTGTAATGAATCTCACTGCACCAGGCTTGTGAGTTTGACCTCCCAGGCATGTGAAGGCTCCAGCCCCCTCTAGGTACTGCTCAGGCACAGGTTTTGTGTGCCTTTCCTTCCTGAGAACCATGGGAGAGGTGACAGAGGAAGTGGGACAAACAGCCAAAGGCAGATTTTTACCCAAATATAATTTTTTCTGATAGTTTCCCTCTTCAAAGAGGGGGTGAGAGCTGAACCCACTAAGGTCACAATAAGTTTTACAGGCTATAAAATAATTACTTTTTACATCCAACACTACTGGGAATTTGAAGATCTGGATAAAATCATTAAAAACCTCAGTAGAGAGCAGCTTGTAGATGGAAGCTAACTCTTTGTGTGGCTCCCCAAAAACCAAAAAAACACCAGCATTTGTGTTCTTGCTTCAAGGTATGTTGGCCTTTAGGTCCAAGATAGAAAAAAAACCAAAACAGGCATCCCTTTCCAAACCAGACTCTTTAGTTCAAAATAGCTCAGAAAGATCCATAAGCTTCATATAAACAACTTTTTCCAAATTGTCAAAACAATAATTTTTCAGTCTCTTCGTTTGGTCTTCAGCTGGATGTAAGCAATGGGGAATTCAGAACTGAAACCAACAGGAAATCAACTCCATGCTCTGGAGAGCAGGAGAAATCAGATTTAGCCTAATAATGTCATTTTTGTTTCCTCTGAGTGTTGCTGTTACATTTATACACACACACACACACACACAAAAAGCTATTTCAAATATCCTCTGTGTGATAATCTGTTCTACTCTCTGCTGAAAAATCTCATTTTATAGGACACAGTTTTTGCGAGTCCCTAGAACAGAGAAAAAAGTCTCCGTAAAACCCAAGAGGAGGTTGTCAAGAGTAAGCCATGACAGACCAATGTAATTCCTTCTGTGACAGGCCTTTGCAGACAGAACTGTGTCTGCCCATGCTCTGAGAAATTGTCCCAGAAAGACGCAGATGAAATAAAAAGTTTAAAAAAAAAAAAAATTATCCGAAATTGACAGCCCAAAATGAAAGTGCTAAAAAATTTAGGAGCAGTTAGGCTAAGAAGAGCAGAGAAAGGCAACAGTCTCCCAAGTTTTGATAAAAGCCATAGAAATACAAGAGAATAACCTGCCCTAGGCCAGATCAGTCTAGTTTGTGTGGGTTTTTTGGTTAGAAATAAACAACCCCGCCGACAACACATTTATGGGATGCTGTGGGCTGGTGGGACACTCCTTCGAGGTTAAGCTTCATTTTTGGGGAGATTGATACCAGCAGGCAGGCAGTGGCTGGATAATCAGACATCTGACAGGCAGGGAAAGGGAGACCCTGTGAAAAGGAGGGGCTCACCAGTTTTTATGGAATTTTAGGCATCCAGCGTGGAAAATTTTGCCATCGAGTGTATGAACCTGCCAGCATAAAACTGTACCCTACAGTACAGTAAATAGCAAACCCTACTGTTGCTCCATGTTTACACTGGGTGCAAGAAAACTTACTTTTCAGTTTTGGCTAAAACTCAAGAAAGCGTGTTTCTTTACTCTGTGAAAAGGCCTATTTTTTTTTATTTTTTTTTTTTTCAATCCCATATGGATCAACAGAAATTTGTGTTATTTTGTTTCTACGTGTCAGTACTCTTGAAACTGCTAATTGTGCGAGGTGCTGGCTTAATTAAACACCCATAAGTCATTTCAGGAGTTGAGCTCTCTGAGGGTATTTCCTCACCTTTTTTGTCTTGGGTAAACACTACAGCTCCTTGCACTGGCAAGTGTGTGTGAAGTGACCAAGTAATGGCACTGAATTTTAGGGGTTACCTGCATATAAGGCTCTGAAAGAAAAATAACACCAATTCCCCAAAAAACACGGTAACTGGAGAAGAGTTGTACATTTGCTCACTCGAATGAGAAATCCATGGAAATACAGGTGTTCCTGTGGGGAGGATACGTGATACATCCACTTCTCATGTTCTGAGTTGGTAGAAATCCCAATTTCCATTACAGGATTCCTTCTCTAGACTGCAGTTGCTTGCTCACGGGCGCGCACATCTCCTCCTCTCTCATTCACAGATCCATTTTCTGCTGAGCTGATGTGTCTCAGGTTTTTCCTGTCTCTTTTGGGGGCAAGGAGGTCCTTCCCCCGGGGGGGCAGAACCTATTCCAGAGAACCCTGGGTTTGGGAGAGCAGCCTCACTGTGATTCCTCATACTGGAAATCAATATCCCTGCTCAGGCTCCGCGCGGGGCTCGGCTCCTTCCTCGGGGCAGGGAATGGAATCACTGAGGTCAAGCCAAGGCTCCAGGGCTCCCTCTTCCCACAAAGTAACCAGATTTTAACCTTAAGAGGCGGGAAGTTTTTATCTCCCTCTGCTTTTTAAGCTGAATTTGTTAAGGTTTGGGAGCGGGTGTTTTGTCTAGGGGCAGAACACGGGGCCGGAGTCAGAAGTTGAGGCTGAGTCTGTGCTTTGGGAACGGCAGCGAGCCTCAGGACAGCTTTTTCAGGAGCAGATGGGATGGATTAGGCTTTGATGGGTCTGCAAGATCCAGCACTAAGGAATTAATTCATTAATTACAGCCCCTTGTAGTTAACCGAATCTCGGCACCGCTAAATTGTAAGAAATTGGATATGAATAGTGAAATTTTACTATGGATTCCAGCAAGTTTCGATAGGGAAAGGAAGAATTAAAAAAAAATAAATAAAATTGAGAAAATTGCACAGTAATGCAAGGCTGCACAAAACACATACCCAGTCAATTTCCCTCAGCAAAATCACCCCTGGCCACTCCCAGCTGCAGGGTGAAATTAATGCTAATCAGTTGCAGGCTCGTACTGCAGATGAACTCCAGCAAAAAAGGGTTTTCTATGCAGTCTGCTCGAATATAGCCCAAAGCTAATATTGCAGTTTAGTGCATATTCATGTTATAAAAACATTATGTCCCAAACTGTCAAACTCAGATTTGTAACACATTTACATGCATAGTTAGCCCCTTTTAAAAAGTGGTTTTGGAAACCTTAAGGAATCGAATCTGTTTAAATAGTTCTCCCTTAGTTGTTGCTCAGTTTTTAGAAGTATGTAACTTTATATTTTGATCTTCCCTAATTGTAGGGGTTTTCTTTAATGTATATGCAAATCAGACACATGTACTGGAAAAGGAGTCTTGTCTGGGGAAATGTAGTTTGAAAAAATAATAAGTATTAGATTTCAAGTGAAGTAATAAAGCTTGGACTCCTATTACATTTGCTAAATTTTTATTACACCCAGCAATACTTCTATCCATTAGCACTGACAAAAAATGGATATTTTTTAACACAGGTATGACAAAGGTAAAACAGAGATCCAGAGAAATAGGGAACATCTTCAGTGTCTTGTTTATGAACTTAAATTTAACACATGTTGTGTTACATTACATTCATAGTCTGCAGTTCAGAACATCACATAACAGAAAAGCCCTGTAACAAAGGATTTACAAAAGGAAAGAACTGAAGCAGACTCCCTAGTTAATTGATGAAGGAGAGCAAAATATTGTTTATTATTACCCTGCCAAGTTTACATTTGCATGCTTTATTTTCTTGGACCAAGTCACTGAGATTTAGTAATAGCAGAGATTTTGTTTAACAAAAATAACACTTGGACGACAGAAGGGTGAGGGGGAGAGGAAGAAGCAAGGGGACTTTAAAAAACTGGTGGAATAGATGCAGAAATGGGTGAGAATGTTCTCAAAGAAGAGTGGCTTCATCACATGGTGACAGCCTTGCTTGAGCACTGGGTGATTTCCTCCTTTGATGCATTGCCCTGAGGACGATGAAATTGTTATAGGGAAGAGGATCCAACAGCAGGAAAGAAGTAAAAGAAGAAGGATATTTATACCAGTGCAAAGTTCTTGGCTCACTTCATGTGTTATCTTGTCTTCAGTCCCCCTGTGTCCCTCAGCACTTAGCTCTGTAGAGATGTCTGGGGATAAACATTCTGAGCTGGATCTTCTCTAATACCATTTTATTTCAGCTTATTATGATACTGGGCTAAAGCCAACTGTAAAATTTAGGTCTGGGTTAAGTTTCTAAGCCCTGCCAAAGATTAGGGTGGTCTGATCCAAACTTTTGTTTCAAGTCTCTCCTTTCTCTTTTATCAAAGCCACATGGGGAGGTGGTTCTTCAGTGTTTTCTGAAACGTCTTTCATGCTCCAAGAAACAAATGTTTAGCTTCAGATCTTTTCCATGAAACAAGCAGGGAAAAAAAGCCCAGAAAAGTCTGTTGGATAAGGGCAGTGATTGTGATTAGACGTGGCTTTTGAAACAATTCTGGAGGTGTCTCCAGGTTTCCCAGCCCCACTTGGATGTCCTCTGTTGTGAGGTCCCTCTGCCGCACCTCGGCAGCGATGAGCACCAGACAGGGCTTGGGGACAGGCTGTGCCTCGTCCCCTGAGGGGGGAAAGGAAGCATTTGGCAGGTCCACGCTCCTTGCACAGTGTCCCTCTCACAGGGTAAGCCATCAGTGCTGCAGGGGCAGACAGGGATGGCAGTGTCACACGTGGTTTCCCACCAGAGCTGTGCCAGCGTCTGCACCGGGGGGAAAACCTCCTCCTCTGTGAGGAGCTCTCCCTCCCTCGCTGAGCGGTGGCAAGCTGCCCAAAACCAGATGGAAAGCAGCAGAAAAGTCTCCCACACGACTTCACTGATTTCATTTCTCCGTAGTCTTCCTACTTCAGGAACTCAGGGTGGCTGAAATTGTGCCTCCTACCAGATTTGTCTTGAAATGCTGTTGTTGAGGCAGGCACTCCCATTCCTGGGACAATGTGAAATTAAAAAAAAAAATAAAAATGAACAAACAAAAAAGCAAAGAAGCAAACAAGAAGCAGCTGTCTTGAACCTCTCAGGAAATCTTGGCAAGGGTTCATGCAAGGAACACAATGCTCTTCTATGTTGATTGAAACATTTCATCTTAATGCCTACAACTGAAAGGAAATAATTCATAGAAATTCAACGATTCATTCAACAATTTCTCCTTTCTAAATGACTGCCAGGAACTCCCTTACTCCCATTCCACATACAGAAACACCCCACCAAACCGACCAATCAACCAACCAAGCAACAAACAAACACGCCAGAAAAAACCCCAAACAAACAAAAAGCCCAGACAAACAAAATTAAAATAAACAAACAAAAATAACCCCAAACAAACAAACAAGAAAAATCCACAATGTAGAGCTAAGCTAGGGTTTAACTGACTTTTTCAAAATGAGAAATTGACCTTATAAATGGGAATAAATGGGAATTTTCCATGAAAAACGGGTAGTTGCAACATTCCAGCCAGCTCTGGTCTTGTTCAAGCCCTTTGAGCTCAGGCTTGTGAGATTGTTGCCTTTCCCTGGTCTTAAAATTAAAATCAAAACACGATTTATGGGGAAAAGAGGTTTTTACCTTGGGATTTATTGCAGGATCCTTGGGTGCAGCACTTGGTCCAGGTGNGGGCTAAAAGCACTGAGAACACATCAAACTATAAAAGAGTATGTGAGAGGGGGATAAAAGAAAGAGCAAAAAATCATCCTGGCATCAAGATCATTGTGGTGTCATGAAAGGTGCAGGTGGGAGCAGCCTGCAGGCCTGGCAGGATCCCCATAGGGAAGGGGATGAGGAGGTGAGGCAGCTAGGGTAAGGCAGCCGTCACATCCCCTTCCCAAAACTTGGAGCTGGTGTGCTGCCGATGAGGCGTTTCCCCCCAGGGAACAACCCAAAACGCCATGGAGCCAACCTCCACTTCCCACTCATCCCCCCATTCTGGAGGCCGTAAAATCTGTTCCCCTTCTCCCCGTAACTCTCCCTTCTTGCCCCCCACCGGCTCCAGGTGTGGTGTTCCCCTACTCCCCGCGGCTGGGGCGGTACAACCTGAACTTCCACGAGGCGCAGCGGGCGTGCGCGGAGCAGGACTCGGTGATGGCCTCCTTCGACCAGCTCTACGACGCCTGGAGGTCGGGGCTGGACTGGTGCAACGCTGGCTGGCTCAGCGACGGCTCCGTGCAGTACCCCATCACCAAGCCCAGGGAGCCCTGCGGGGGCAAGAACACCGTGCCCGGCGTCAGGAACTACGGGTTCTGGGACAAGGAGAAGAGCCGCTACGACGTCTTCTGCTTCACCTCCAACTTCAACGGTGAGAAGCGCTAATGGCCTCGCTTAAGGCGAGGAACTCCGAGGGCGGGAAGTTGTGTTTGGCTTGTCAAAGCTCGCGTCGGGCCTGGGGAATGATAGGAGTTAAATAATCCAAGGAAAAGAACTTAAATCGTCGTGGGATTTCCAAGGACGCGCGCGCAGACTAAAATTGTCTTTGTCGCGTGCTCGTGCAACGAGCATGAGTTTTTAAAACTCAGGGCTTGTACTGGCAGGATTTTCTAATATTTCCCCTTTCACCTCACTGAAATATAAACTTACCCTTTTAGTGCTGGTGTGTAACCAGTTTAATTCGGTTAAACTGATAAAGAAACCTGCAGTTCATTAACTGAGGTTTCCTGTTGAATTAAATTATAATTCTGTTCGTATTGCTTAAATATGTCACCAAAACAGAATTTTGATCATCACTTCACCTATTCTGCAGTGTCAAGCAGCTCCTGCTCATGTACCAGGTTTAATATGACTAATAGCCCCTTATCAGCAAATCTATTTCTAGCTTTATTCCTTAATAATTCAGATTTCTAATCTAGTATGCTGCCAAGCCTCCAATCACTTTTGTTCTGAGGCTGGACTGCTGTAAACCTTACCTCAGCAACTGCAAGTTTTGGGGGTTTTTTTTGCTATTACTTGATGTTCCTTTAGGTATGAAATTAAGTTAAATGACCCAGTCCCAGCTTGCTATCATTTCAGGGTTTATCTAGAGGCTGGAAAAGATTTAGAAAGCATAGCCATAAATGCCCCATCCTCTACAGCATCCTACTTGTGCATAATTCCTACAGAACTTTGCACATGTTTGGCTTGCAGCCCAGTCAAACCATTGAGCATGGCCTTTTTTATTTATGGACAGATTGCTTATCCACAGTGAAGCAGTTTCATGCTACAGCACAGCAAAAAATGAACATAAGCCTTGGTTTCAGAAGATGTGCTCCACTTCCTAGCCTGCACCACCCTCCCCAGAAAGAAAAACCCAGCCAAACCCAAAAAACTGACCAAACCAAACAAAGAAACCCCAACCCCCAGAAGAACAACCAAAAAAACTCCACAACAAAACCAAAAAATAAACACTAGGGGAAAAAAAAAAAAAAACAACCCCACAAAAAACCTCATCAAAAAGACCCAAGCAAATCCTCAAGCCAACAATATTGCATTAGGTTCAAAGTGATCTGAAACAAAAGCTGGCTGATTTTTTTTAACATACTGCTTCATCCCAGTAACTGCTGGCTCAATTTTTTCTTGCTTCATTGATCTGAAGTGGAATCCTGTATGAACTCTTCTCTTCCATACAGATTTAACTGAGTAATGTAGAAATATTACCAAGGAATTAAATAATCAAACAAAAAGGAATTAAAACGTGATAGCTGCACTTTTTATAATGCTTGCAGAGTAAAACCTTGTGACTACTGCTCACTGACCACCACCCTTTTACACATCAGAGGATGAACAGCATCCCTTAAGGAACAAGAAGCATAATTTCTGGGAAAAAGAAAGAATAATAAGTACTGGCAGATAAATATTGTCTGTGCTGTGATCCAAAAAGGAGAAAGAAAGAGGGAGAAGGAGAAAGGTAGGAGAGCAACCAAAGACAAGACACTGACTTGAATCTCAGCCCTGGGGAGTCTTGAAACTGGCCTGCAGACAGAAGATTACACAGCAATGTGGGGGAGAGAGAGAGAGACAAAAAGAGAAAGGGGTGTCTATATACCCCTTAGACAGATAGAGATAGAGATTATAAATCTATGGATCTATATATATAAATATAGATACAAACAGATACAGATAGATGTAGATATAGAGATAGATATTGATATAAAGATAGATGTAGATCTAGATGATATAGATAGGTATAGATATGGACAGATACAGGTATAGATATAGATATAGATAGAGATACAGATATCTAGATAGATATTATAGGTATAGACGATATAGGTGAAGATATAGATAAAGATATAAATATAGATAGATATAGATATAGATATAGATATAGATATAGATATAGATATAGATATAGATGATATAGGTAAAGATATAGATAAAGATATAAATATAGATGGACTATAGATATAGATAGATATATAGATACAGATTAGATAGATATAAATATAGGTATAAACATAGATACAGATAGATATAGATATAGACAGATATAGGTATAGATATAGATACAGATAGAGATAGAGATCTAGACAGATATAGGTATAGATATAGATACAGATACAGATATCTACATATAGATATAGATGATATAGGTAAAGATATAGATAAAGATATAAATATAGATAGATATAGATATAGATATAGATGATATAGATATAGATATAGATTAGATATAGATATAGATACAGATATCTAGATATAGATATAGATATAGATGATATAGGTAAAGATATAGATATAGATATAAATATATTAGATATAGATATATGTTCCCCATGACTCAGTGTAAAACATCTCTCAAGCCTTCAGCTGAAAACCCAGATTTCTGCTTCTCTCCGCTTCCACTTCCTCAACTCACCAGACTGTATTTTCCTCTCGTGTCCCTGCTGTGCTCTCCACTGTTCCTGTCCCCAGCTCACCTTCATATCCACAGCTAACCCAGCCACTCTGCCAGCTCCCTGTTTTCAGCACAGCATTTTGGATAGGCGTGTTTAATGGCATATGTCAGCTCTCTCAGTGCAGAGGGGAAAATGTTACAATGACCTGTTTTGCCACCACCAGGCTGGGATTGCCAGCTGCCAAAGATAGTGGCTGCAGGGAAAACAAAAAAGAAAAGCTATTTCTGCAATACCCAATATTGATTCTCCCAGCTCAGGAACAGCCAAGGAAAATGAGAGGTGGTTAGGACACCGTGCACTCCCAGTGGCTGCTGAAGTCTCCTGATAGTAGGAAACAGAGGAGCCTTCAACTTTATGTAAGGGCAGATGGGGAAATGCCAAGGGCCACAGGAGCAGGGAAGGATAAGGAGACTTGAAAGTAAATGTCAGTTTTGGGAGCTTCTACCCAATAAAAAAAAAAGAA
>VZTN01007653.1:114429-124657 GCA_013400515.1 Erpornis zantholeuca
TGACCCCTCCCCACCCCCCACCCCCCTTTTATTTTTTTCCTAACTTTAAATGAACAGCATTCTGTAAATGTCTTCTGCTCAGGAAGTCCGATCTAGACATGAGGAAAACACTACCACAATCAACTGAAGGAAAAAATGCCTTTCAACAATGTTTCCACGCCGGGAAAAATAAAATAAGGCTGATTCTGTAATGCCCTTTTTGCCTGTTTCACTCTGATTTTTCAGAACACAGGGAGGACTCATCCTTAGGGGTTACAGGGCCAATCAGATATATTTTCTGGTAGGGAAGGAGAAACCAGAGGCCAGTTTTGCACATTTTTTGAACTTGAGGTGTCTGGGAAGTCCGCAATCCTTACATTTCTGTCTCCATACTTGACTCTTAACCTGTTTCTTAAGTTTAAAGCATCACACTGCATTGACTTCACCTGTCACTTATTCACCTGAGCTGCCAGAAGACTTGGGTCCCAGAAGTTCTCACTAGCCAAACACAAGTCATGGAACCACAGAATGGTTTGGGCTGGAAGGGGCCACAAATCTCCCTTTCTTCCACTCCCCTGCCATGGCAGGGACACCTCCCACTGTCCCAGGCTGCTCCAAACCCCATCCAGCCTGGCCTTGGGCACTGCCAGGGATCCAGGGGCAGCCCCAGCTGCTCTGGGCACCCTTCAGAGCAAGGTGACTGCAGACCCCCGCACCATGACACCCTCCAAAAATGGGCTCGAAACTGCCTTGCTTTTATTTATAGAAGGGGAATTTGGTAGGGAAACTCTGATAATTGTGACTGCCAGGTGACACCACCCAGGTGACTCTGAAGCCCTGTGTTTGCTGTTAACCACATTTACCCATCACAGGATGGGTTTGAGTTACCAATGCTCAGAATCTGTCACTGACACATAAATCTGGTGAGACACAGGACCTGGCACAGGTTCTGCCTCTCTGCTGAACAGAGCCATGATTGAGTCCTGTGATCTCCCTGAAGGACAGCAGAGTCCCAATTGCTGCTCTGATTTCCCCTACCAGATCTGTCCAACATTTTTCCCTCACAGAGAGAGGGGGAAAACACAGGCACTGAGGCTAATGAGCAAGAGAATGAATGAAAACTGAGTTCAGGATGTGCCATTTAATTCCCACACTTCATTTATTGGCTCAATTTATTTTTGAACTTACACAGCTAAAACTCTCTATGCCAGTTCATGCTCCTAATGAGTTTAGATCAGTATTTAAGAATTCACTTTGGACATATTCGAAACTCCTGTTATATGAAGTTTGTATTGAATTAGTGACCGACTTGGAATATAAAAAGTAATTATAATGAAAACCTGGCAGTACAACACTACAGTTTCAAGGCAAGATTTCACAAGAAAGGCCGTTCATTCCTCCTTAATTTATCCATAAAAGCAAATATTATGCCAAAAATATTCTGAAGTATTGTTTCAATCAGGTTGAGACTGATGAGTTTGATGGAGTTTGTCATTTGTGGAAGTCCTCCATCAGTTTCAATTAATTTCATAGCCTTTAAGTAAAGGCCAGATGACTTCTTAACAAACAGCACTTAACAAATAATTGGGATAGAACTGAAAGCCACTGGGCGAAATTTTACAGTTTTGTGGAGTCCAAATTCTACAAGAAAGGTAATGGAAATTGTCCATTCTGAATTGCAAGGAGCCCTGTAGCCCTAATTAAATTTATGAAGACCCCAGACACTTCTCAGTTGGCATTTTTCTGACCACCTCTGGGGTTCTCCTGCCCTATCAGGTACTCACAAGGACCGAGTGAAAAATGCAGTGGAAATCTGTCAGGATTGGGACAAAAGAAAGGGCCTCAGTGACAAGGTCTGCAGGCAACATTGGCCTCATGAGAACAGAAAATGTAACTGCTTTACTGCCCTAAAAGTTCCAAAATAACAGATCAATTCGCTCAGTCTGGACCCATTTTGCCATACCTAGCATGAGCAATTGGAGAAGAGATATGTCTTTGACTTTTTTTTCCCCCTACCTGCTTCATGTGTCCTGCAGCACAGGGAAAACTTGAGCTGGCACAGTCTGAAAGGAAACAAAAGAGACCAGGTAGGAATGAGGGTGAAAGTTCATGAGTGGGCTTGTTTTATTTAAAAAAAAAAAAAAAAGAAAAAAAGGAAAAAACCCCCACAAAGCTATTCTTGTTTCCAGGAATAATCGAACTTTTCGAACTCCGAATTTCTCACTCCCCTCCTTCCTATTTTGGGAGCTCATCCTAAGGGGGAGAAAGGCTGCCCATGACTTTTCTCAGTCCACATGTTGACTACAAACTCATCTGTTTGGTGGTGTCTCCAGATTTGTTGTGCTGGCTCTCGCAGGGTCCCAGGACGTGTGCACGTTGTTATCTCTCCGTGGCTGCAGATGATTTCCCTCACTGCCTGGCTGCTCCTGCAGAGCTTTGTGCTCCAGACAGCTCCAGAGGGTTGAGCAACCTCCAGCCCTGTGCCAAGGAAAAGAGGGAGGAGGGAAGGGGCAGCGTTTCACATCAGGGCTCCTTTCACGGGGGCCATCGCTCACAGACTGGCTCTTAAATCTGATTTAACCGTTTCAGCTGGAATCAGAACCAAATGCAGGCAAAAACATTTCCACGTGGCTGTTGAGGGGTGAGTTTTCCTGCACAATGGGCCATATTTTTTTGTGAAGGAACAGCCTTGTGAAGCAGCAGAATCTCCTGCTAAGAGGCCTGGTCCTGGAGGGAGAACAGGAGGGCTTGTCAGCCCTAATGAAGCGTGCTGCTAATGAAGCAGATCCCCAAACGAGCTGCGTCCCTGGCTCTGAGGGCCCACTCACCCTCAGATGGCTTGCAGGGTGCTGCAGGGTGCAGCCAGGCTTTGGCATCACTGATGATCCTGCTTTTTCCAGGCAGAGAGAAGGAAACAAACACCAAACCTCAACTGAACAGACCAGGAGAACTTGTCAGCAGCTTGCAGAATGGCAACATCCTTAAAGCCAAATTATTAACGCAGCAAGGAAGGGTTTTCTTACCCTTAATGCATCCTTGGTTTTCCTGTTGAATGAACACAAGTTCTTCCCTGTTTCCATCCCTCGTTGGCATTGGGTCCTCTGCTGTGGTTTGGGGATGCAACTCCTGCCTCCCACATCCCTTCCTGATCCTCCTGACCCTCCAGCCCAGTTGCCTTAAGCACTCCAGGTCCAATGCCTGTGTTGCTGGCTTCTCTTCTGGTCACCCAAGACCTTGCAGGCAGCACATGCTTGTATTTTAACCTCTCTGTATTTCCAGGGTAGACTTTGTCAAGGTTTGTTTGTTCCCCGACAGTTTTCTTGCTTCTTCAGTGTTCCATGTCCCAAAAAGATGAAATGAGGCTTCCTTTCTGCTTTTTCAAGGTTGTTTATTTTTCTCTTATCAAAGCTCAGAGGCACAGCCAGTGCTGTGCAACCTTTGATATCTATTATTGACCATTTAGAAAATCCTACGTATTTTGTTTTGTTCCCAACACCAACGAGTGTCAGTGTCACTGACATGTCTCTTCCACACTCAGTTCCCTCTACCAACCAGCAAAGCACAGGAACTGGTGTGAGAGAAGAAAGGAAGAGAAGAGAAGAAGAAAGAAGAAGAAAGAAGAAGAAAGAAGAAGAAGCAAGAAGAAGAAAGAAGAAGAAAGAAGAAGAAAGAAAGATGGACACCCAAAAAATCTCCATCTTGTCCCTATATAATACACAGAGCAAGATCCCAAAACTACAACTAAACTCTCTGTGGTTCACTAAACAAAAATCTCTTCACCTCTCTGGTGCATTCAGGCTCTCCCAAAAGTGAAGGGAGCTTCTCCCATCAGCTTAGGTTGCAGGCTAAGCTATTTCTGAGGAGCTCTGGGGACTAAAGGAACCCTCAGAGGAGCAGAAGTTTTCAGACCTCCCTGAACTCCGACAGACTTGAGAAGGCTCCAAGCACAGGCAGCAGACTCAGGGTTGGAAACCAGCACCCAAACCGGTGTTAGTTTGGGTTCACCCCACACAGAGCAGTGAGAGGCCTGTAAATATTTTTATTTAGATGCTGAGCGCGACACAGATCACAGATCCCTGTCAGATACCTGCCACAGGGTGTGATCACAGCCAGCAGAGCCCCTGTGTGGGATCCCCACACGTGTGCCAAGGTCTCAGCTGAGCCCCAGATGATGCATGGCACTGCCTGTGCGACTCAGCTTTCCTTGGCACCCATCCCTGGCTCAGCAGTGTTTGGGCTCTGCAGGTGATTTAATGAAAAAGAGCAGTGGCCAGGCTGGCTGGGACCAAGGAAACGAGGAGGAAAGCCAAGGGGTGCAGCGCTTTCCACGTCCTCTGGTTAAAAGACGCGGAGGTCTTGGTTCTGAAGGAGCAGCTGCTGGGGTGCCACCCACAAAAATGTGGAAGTTCAGGAACAGGGCATCCCTCCAAGGAAGATAGCAAAGGCCACCCATTGCTGGGAGAACACTTGGAAAGACAGCAAATTCCTATTAGTCATACCATCAAATCAGGTATCTTATCTTGCATCAAGTGACTGCAGAACAAAATATTGAAACCAGTGTTCTCCTTCCAACTCAGCACCAAGGGCTCGGGAGATGAAGCCATCAAAGCTTTACCCATCCATCCATCAAGGCAAGGGTGGAATCTGATTTTTTAAATCTGCTCTAAAATCTGTCCTGTTCCTGCTTTATGCTGTGCTAGCAGCACTGCTGGCAGAGCCCACAAAGATACCGG
Organism: Erpornis zantholeuca; assembly: GCA_013400515.1. NCBI lineage: Eukaryota > Metazoa > Chordata > Aves > Passeriformes > Timaliidae > Erpornis > Erpornis zantholeuca. Next base: position 119,142 of record VZTN01007653.1, read on the forward strand.
ATGACTTTACTTCAGAAAAATAAATTCAAGCCCTTTGGGGTAGAATGAGGCATATTTTTGGAACAAATCTCCTGTCAGTCACCCCCTTCAGGCTTCACCTGCTCTTTTCCCAGTCTGTGACATGCAGCACAGAGGACAAGAGACACCAGGTTCCTGACACATCCACCCCCTCAAGTTTGTCCTGAGGGACAAAAACAAGATGTTTTTTACCCAAGTCCTTTAAAACTCTTTAGGAGTCACAGCTCACAGTTTCCAGCAAGGTTGCTGTGTTAAGTAACAAACATCCCCAAGATGCAGTGGCATCTGGCCAAGGACTTTCTGAAAGCCACACAGACCCGAGTTTGTTGGGTATTTTATGGCCATGGGCTTTAAAGGACTCTAGGTCCTGCCCTAGTCAGCCACATCACCTCCCCTCACCCACGCAGAAGACACAGAGATCCAGACAATATCATCACAAAGTCCCCCAGCATCACATAGAATTTACTGAAAGGATATATTTTCCCTGCCTTGACCTGAAACACTCAGGGATTTTTCAAAACTCAGGGGGAAAGACCTCTTTAGGAAGCCGAGGGGGTGTCTGAAACACAGCACATACTCTAGGACTGCTATGGCATCCATTTCCCACCCTGCCAAAAACATCAGGCCCCATTGCTCAGCTGCCAAATATTTCCATGCTAGCTCACAGCATCCTGCTCCAATCTGCACAAAGATAGTGGAAGAAATAATAGGGACCAATGTGTAACAAAAACACAGCAAACAGCCCCAAAACACATCATGCTCCCCCCACTGCCAAATTTCAAACACAGCCAATTTCTCTCAAGCTTTGAACGTTCTGAGGGAACTTGTCAGGAAGATGACAAGCAATAAATTTCATTGGAAGCCACCGAATGAGCACTTCACTTCGGATTGATTTTTGTTTTTTGTGATTGCCTCTCACTCGATCAGCAAATCTTCCTCCCTCTCACAATGAGGTCTCTGCTGGGATGCAGGAAAGGGATTAGTGCAGGCTGGATTCTGCACAAGGCTGGGTTCAGGCATTTTACTCATCACAGAACGCTGTGTCATCTCACACAACTCATTCCTGTGACTTTTGCATGGGCCACGTTAAATGGAGATAACTTTGCCTCGCTTCACGCAGGCTGTTATCAGCACAAAATATTCCATGGCCACTCTCCTCTGCTAAGCAGGTATGGGGACAGGATGGAAGAGTGACACTCACTAGATATCCACCAGGAATCCTGGAGTCTGGCTCTTCTTTGTTTTCACTTGAGTGTGAAGGAGAAACTTCAGGAGGGCCCTTTGGATCTCAGATTTCAGAGGGAGGATCAGGGGCCATTTGGAAACCAGCAGGAACTCATAAATCAGACAGGAGAGGACTTTGGGCCCTCAGAGGGGAGAAAAGAGAGATCACTAACCCCTTCATCTTAAATGTTGACTTAGCCTCATTGACTGGACACCTCAAGACAAACTGCCAGGCATCTTTTGAAGAGACGGTCCTGCTGCTTTGCTGCTCCTTGCCAAGAAATCGTCCAGTTTCGTCTGCATCTCAGCTGGAGTTCACAGCTGTGGTCACAGGAGCCACAGAAATGTCTTACCCAAATTCTCATCTCATAATTTAGCACTCTGAGCAGCGCTTGATGGTGCCCCTTTTGCTGCTGAGCCTCCACGCATGGCCACGGCTGCCATGCCACACAGCAGTGCCACGGAGAGCCCAGGATTCTCTTCCAGAAAATTCTCTGCTCATTCAACCCTTTGACCCCCTCCCTCCCCTAGAGTATTTAGAGTTGTGCTTTGCTGGGACTGGAAGCAGCCATGGTCCACAGCACTCCTACAGTGGTCACAGGAGGACACGCAGAGCTGCTGGTCAGGGTCTGGGGAAACACTGCTGGCCTCCAGGGACAGCTGGATTTTTCCAGGGAAAGCCCTAGGAGGCCTTGGAAATAGTCTGGCAGCCTGTGTTGTGACCAAAGCTCTGCTAAAGGATGGTGAGAGCTGCTGTTTCCAGCAGGGAGCAAATGCCAGGGCGGTGAGGCTCAGGTCACGGGGAGAAGCATGTCCTCATCACCGCCCTCCCCCACCTTTTCACGAGGAATATCCAATGTTTCCCATTACTCTGGTTTTCTTTTGCATGTACTCGGACAATAAAACTCATTTTGAATAATCACAAATGCACCTCTTCGCTGTTTGAACCCTGCTGAAGTTTGCCTGTTTCACCCACCAGTTCCATGACTAAGAAATTGAGCTCATATTAATCAAATTACAGAAGAAAACACAAACAACCAGCAACAGACACACATACACACAAATGAAAAAAAAGGGCAGGAATCTAATGAAAATAGCTTCCAGGCATTTAACAGTAAACAAAGTTTATCTAAACAAATTTCAATCTGGAGGAGATTTTAGCTAGAAAAAGTAACTTTTGTCTCCAGGAGACTGATGCATTTGGCACAGCCAGAGGTTGGGTTTGATCCTTAGCCCTATTCTAACCCTTCAGTCAATGAGAAGTAGAGGCAAAGCCGACTTGGGTTGCTCTAAAGACATTCCTCTTGCAGGCAAGGTGCAAACAATTGTACATTTCCCACTCTTTGTCCATTTGACAACGTTTGGGTAACGATTAGAAGGATTCTGCGCTATGAAAATGCAGAACAGATTCACAATATTTCTCGTGCAAGTTAAAACTCCAAAAAGCACTGATTCACCTTCCACAGAAATGCTTTGTTCTACACCAGTGCTGCTTTGGGTTTTTGGTTTTTTTTTTTTGGAGAGGTGTTTTTAGAAGAAATAAGAACCCATGTGAAAGTTGCTGAGGTCTGTGCCACTGACAGAAGAAACTGTACAGATGCCACTGTTGATAATTTTTGCTCTAAGCTGCCTGCCTGCCACTTTACTTGGGTAAAATATTGCACTATTTCTAAAATTAGGGTTTGTCTCTGACTTGGCCGATTTGGGGCCACACTAACAAAAAAGTCAGTATCAAGGTTTTAACAAAGTCTGGGGTAAAGATGGGGGCCTGAGTGTGCAAAGAAGAAGACATGAAGAAAAGAGGAAAGTAAAAATATATCTTCTAAACAAAAGGATATCTTAAAAAATATATAATTTGAAGTGAAGGAAAATAGCAAAAACATAACTGTGGAGAAGAGGAAGAAGCAAAAATAATTGCTTTTTCCCTAATGTCAGGCAATTTTTTGTTCCTGGTTATTGTGTGGCATACAGGATCAAATAGGGTTTCAGTCATGTCACCAGACAATTCACCAAACCAACAGGAGCGTTCAGGAACTTCATTTATTGGTAAATTCCACACACAAGGGAAAAGTTTTTACAGAAATGAATAAATAAAAAAAAAAAAGAAGATTCATTTCATTTCTTCGGCTTGACATGGAAAAAAAAACAAAGCACAACGAAGCTGTGAGTGTCCCTGAGAGATAGATCTGCTGAGTGACGGAGTTTCAGACCGATCCCCAAGCGATCCCATGCGAACGCGGCCGCTTCCGCGCAACCGTAAACGAACACCTGAATCAAGGGTTAAAAAGAATTAAAAGTTGATGTTGTAGCTAGTGAGATAGAAGCAAGAAACTAAGGTTTAATTACTAGCATATAGGTATAGTTGAAGCAGTTGGAGCGAAGACAATCTATCATGTATTCGACTCAGTTATGTTCTTAGAAGAAACAGGGAGGACATTCAGCATTGTACAAGGGCAGGAACCGAAGAACACACCTGGCCTCCAAGATAGTTGGAGCCAAGAGACAAGGCCTGGATCGTGACCAAGGGTCAGGAAGACCTGGCAGTGGGACAAAGTAAAGAGGAAGATGTCTGACTTCATCTTCAAGAGATCACCGACCCAAATTAAAGGAAGAACTGCGCAACCGTAATGAACATTCAGCTCATTTTAATACAGAGTGGGGACAGGTGATGCATATGTATAGGCGTCTCAGGTGACTTAGATGAATATGTAAGGCCTTTGTGAATATAAGGAAAGTCAATGCTTTAGAGATTCGCAGCTTGCTTTGGAAACTATTCCCCTGATGCCCAGTACCGTAATAAAACTTATCACTTTCTAACTTTAACTGTTGGAGAGTTTTGTCCGTTACGAGCTGAATATCAATATTAGATTGATATTCATATTTTATTTAATAAATCACACCCAAAACCAATCGGAGCTCAGCCGTCAGCAGACCAGGAAAAGGCTCTTTCTCTCCTCACTCCTCACTCAGCCATGGCCCCTGTACTAGTTTGAAGTCAAACCAGTGGGAGATCGCAAGTCAGAATTATAATTTAATAGGAGAAAACGAAAAGAAATAAATAAATGCAATAGTACAAGAATACTGACAAAGTCAGAATACAACCTGACACTCTATGGTGGTGGCAATCCAAGCAAAGCAGTTCAGTTGAAGCGGTGATCCTGTAGAAGGAAGGGTCTGAAAGTCCAGCAGTAGCTCTTTTCCTCTGGGAATCCAGTAGGCAAGTGCTGCTGTGGTGTTCAGAATCTCAGCTTATATCCAGGATGGAATCGCTTGGTTCCTCCCTCCGGGCGGAGCATCTCCCAATGGGATGGTGAGTCATGAGATAAGGCACTGATGGGCCATTAACAGGAGGTAGTCCAGGGGGGAGTTATCTCTGAGTCATGGGGTGAGGCATTGATGACCCATTAACAGGAGATAGTACAGAGGGAGAAAGCAAAGAAAAACACTTCTTCACTTGGTTTTAACAGCTCACAAAGATGGTAACAGAATACATTTCAGCCCAGGACAGCCCCTCATTCTGTGGCCGTGCTCACATTCTCGTCAGGACCACAAGGGAAAAACCAACCCTGCCTTGGCTAGCGTTTGCCCTCGGCCACCGTGTTGCGGTGCCGCCGCCAATGGCTCTGCGGGACGTTTTGCTCCAGGAGGGAAGATGCTCATCCCCAGCTGCCTCAGGATGGGCAGCTCAGGTCTAAACATGGCATTTGGGTGAGAAATAACTGGAAAAATCCTGCAGAAAGTGGTGAGCACCCAATGGATCGTTTGCCCCAAGGACGTTGTTCAACAATGGTTGAGCACTGGTTGTTTATGGGTTGTTTCTTTTCCTTACGTCTACTTGAGTCAAACCCACTGAAAATGGCACTGAATTTACTAAAATTAGTGGGTTAGTGATTGTTGGAGTCCAGGGAAGCCTGAAAGCTTCTCCTGCTCCTCTGGTAGTTTCTTTTATCCCTAGAACTCCTCAAAAATAGCTTAGCCTGCAACCCAAGCTGATGGGAGAAGTTCCCTTCACTTTTGGGAGAACCTGAATGCACCAGAGAGGTGAAGAGATTTTTGTTTAGTGAACCACAGAGCCACAGAGAATTTAGCTGTAAGTTTGGATTTTGCTCTATGTATTACATAGAGACAACATGGGGAATTTCGAGTGTCGGTCCTCTTCTCTTCTCTTCTCTTCTCTTCTCTTCTCTTCTCTTCTCTTCTCTTCTCTTCTCTTCTCTTCTCTTCTCTTCTCTTCTCTTCTCTTCTCTCCTCTCCTCTCCCCTCCCCTCCCCTCC
>VZTN01007653.1:124677-137177 GCA_013400515.1 Erpornis zantholeuca
CTGCCCTGCCCTGCCCTGCCTTTCCTCTCCCACACCAGTTCCTGTGGTTTGCTGGTTGGTGGAAAGGTGAAATTGACATCAATGAAATTGACACTCATTGGTTTTCAGAACAAAACAAAGCATGTAGAGTTTTCTTAATTGGTCAATAATAGATATCAAAGATAGCTGCTGGTAGTAGCCATTGCCTTTCTGCACTTGTGTTCCTGGAGGTCACAGCCCTGGCTGTGCCTCCGAGCTTTTGATAAGAGAAAAATAAACAACCTTGAAAAAGCAGAAAGGAAGCCTCATTTCATCTTTTCGGGACATGGGAAACTGAAGAAGCAAGAAAGCTGAGCCAGAGGCAGTCGGGGAACAAACAGACCCTGACAAGAGATTTAACTAAAAAAGGTAATGTTCAGGTTACTCAGAACACCTCAAACCTTTGCTGACCATGGAAGAAGGCAACCGCCAGAGTACGGCTGTAAAAAACTAAGCCTTCCAAAAAAGATCACTCAGCTATAAACCACATAGAAATGTTCTTGTGCTTCCATTGATCCATCCTGGGCTCTAACACTGCCCTTTCCCGCTGACAGCTTTATTCCATGCCATACAGTGCACAGCTCCCAGGCGCTGGGATCATCACACGCCGGCCATGAATTATTTATTTGATTAAAAAGGCTGACACTGCTTGGCAGATAAACACATCTGCAGGGCACTCGGGCAAAAGGCATTACTGCCTGGGCCTTCCACAAGACAGCATAACTCAGGAATGACCTTTGTAAGGCCTGAGCACTGAGTCCTGGAGAAAAGGAAGCAGAGGCCAGCTCCTCTCTGTGATGCTCAAAACAGGAGAGGGAGCAATGGGAACAAACTCAGCCCAAGAAAAAGCTTTTTAATTGTGGTGAAACGCAGCAACAAGATGTCCAGTGAGATTACAAAACCTCCATAAATGGAAATAACCACAATTCCTGGTCAGCTTGCTCTGGCTCACCCGTCTCCAAGCCAAACCTTTTGCACAGGGTGACTGCAGAGGTGCCTTCCATCCCCAGCTGTTCTGTGATTCCCAGTAAATGAAGAGAAATGTAACTGTGTCACATGTCCAATGAGACATTGCAATTGTGCCACATAAAGTTTGAATATGAACTCCTCTTTTTTTTTTTTTTTGCTTTATATCCTTCCATCTTTCTCTTTGAGCGACTTAACCCCACCACCTGCAAGGCAGCACCTCCTTCTTCCCCCAGCAGCCAACCAATCCTAAACATTCGTGATAATTTAAGGCTTTAATTCCAGTTACCATTTTTACATAATTCATGGCCATATGACATTATCTGGGAGATGAATGTGAAGCCAGCCCTGGTGGAAGCTGACATTCTGCTACCACGGGGCATCCAAGCTTCACCAGGTGCCACACACTCCTGACCACTATTTCACTTCCAGAAGGGTTCACAGCTTTACCTTGATAATTACAAGCCACAGAAAGACCCAAAGTTTCCCAGTGGTAATTGCAGGGACAATGGAAAACTTGTTTTCTTTATTCTTTGTCTTACTCCAGCGCTGGTTGTTGGCCATGCCTTCTCACAGTGACCAACCCAGAATACCTGGAGCTTTTTTCCCCCTTCCTGGCTCATTTCACCATTTCCAAAAATAACTACAAACTTGCACTTTTCCTGTGCTGATTCAGAGACCTGGGCTGGGGAGAGTGGCAGGGAAAGAAGCACCTGTGCTGCTGCAGAGATTTGAGAAACAAAACGAAGAAGCTTTAACTCCCTGGAGGAAACCACAAAGATTTTTAGCAGCCTGAAAATGGACATGGTTTGCTTCCCTTACACCACAGGATATTTCCCCTTACACTTTCAAGTTACCACACTTATACCAGAAAATACACATATTTTTTTTTGACCAGATTCTCCCACGCCACGAATATATGTCTCTGCTAACGATGCAATTAATAAAGCATACAAAACTTGAAGTTAGAGGTTCTGTGTTCCAGGCATCAATTAATCATTTAAAATGATTTCTTGGTAATAAAAGCAACCAGACTGCAAATTAAACTGTAGTGGGCACTGGGCAACTGTGGTGATTTTGAAAGAAATAAGGGACACTGTTGTTAAACACAACAAGACACAACTCTCCCCCTGGCCCAGAGTATCCAAGATGAAGTAATGAAAGGATTGCAAATACGATTTGTGGAATTTTTTATCATTTGGGGGAAATTTGAGGCGCTAACTTTAAAACTCAGACCTCAACTAATAAAACTGCTGAACTTTATCACCAGGAAAAAGAACACTAATCAAAAGTGCTGTACACAGCCAAAATTTCAATCTTCTGGTCATCCTCTAAGACTGAGAATGGAAGATGATAATGAAATGAAAGATGAAAAGATGAACTGTCCAGAATTAGTCAGGAAACACTCCGTGGGCAGAGCATATTTGTGTTTTATCTGAAGCACCTAGTGCAGCTTTGGCTTCTTTTGAATTTCCCACACTGTCACTGCAGTTGCAGCCAGAGCTGGAATTCCTACAGCAACGTCCACCAACATCCTCCAGCATCTGAAAACACAATTTTAAGTAATATTCGCCCTCAAATGGCAGTCGACCATCTTCAGGAGATAAGCCCTAATTAGAAGAGAGTCATGCTGAAGCCTAGAGCTCTGGAGACAAAGAGCCCAGACCCCAGCTGTTGGTCCTGTGACAGGAGTAAGGGATTATTTTTTTTTCCCTCCTCTGGACAACCCATGGAATGCATCAGTTTTATTTTTTGCAGGCACCAGATCCGCTGGTCTATCACGAGTTAACCCGTCGGTGCGGCTGAAAGAAGCGAAAATGAAGTAAAATAATTAAAAAAAAAAAGAAAAAAGAGAAAGAAAAGCTCTTTTTTTTCAGGCGGTTTCCCCTCGCCATAACCCTCCTGCGTGTGACATCTAGCGTTGGCTCGCCCAAAGGACAAGGCAGTGTGAGCTCTGCGCCTGCTGCTGGGCATCTCTGCAGGAAAGGGGAGGCAGGAGGGGACACCTGGGGTGAGGAGGTGGTGGCACTGCTCTTCCCTGAAAAAAGCCTTGTTTCTTTGGCCGTGAGGTTTTCTTTCTGTTGTTAGTCTTATACTAGTGAAAGAAGGAGTCACAAGTGTAGTTTCTGGTTTTTTTCATGTTGTTTTATTAAGTTCTTATCTCAATTTTTGTGTGTGGCTTTTGTCTGAGTTCAGCACTGTCAGAGTTATGCTGTGAAATGGTCACAAGACTTTGAGTACAGAATCTTTTAATGACTTTTTACCCAATTAACGTATTTTCAACAGTGTACCAGTAACTATTAATTTTCGTTAACGCGTTTTTTCTACTTCAAATCCATCTTATTAATCACTCCATGTCACCACCACAGCAGAAATGGAGGAGAAGAGGGAAAGACTCAGGGCCACCACCCTGAATCTGTCATGTTTGCTTCCATTTATTTGTATACTACAAAACTTAAAACCATGATTTTTCACCCTGTGATAAACTAACTCAAATCTGTCTCACATTCTCCATGCTTGCAGTTCATCCAAAAATTTTGGGGAGCTTTTTCCAGGGGCACAGATCAAAGGCTGTGTCCCCCTGGGATGTCAGGGGGGGGTGTCCCAGACATTCAAAAAAGGAAAAGTTTCTCAGCTTTCCTGGACTCCAACACTTCCCCATCACTGTCAGGGCTGAAGGGATGGATCCTGCCACACTCTCCAGAGGAAAGAAGGGGAAAAGAGGTCACCCAGGTCACCCCAACCACCCTCTCTTGCCAGGGGACTGTGGGGGGAAAGTTCATTATTACAATTATTTGATAAAGGGTATGAAATTGCTGTGCCCAGTCTAGCAAGACTGTTACCGGTAATGAACCCTAAAACGAATTAACCGAGTTTATTTCCTTCAAGGAGTGAATAAAAGGGAGTTTCACAGGTGCTCCCCGGATGGTGCCCGAGGTCGGTTCGCAACCAGAAATCAATTAAGGAAAAGAAACTTCCCTGAGCGAGCTGCGGTGCCCTAATTTCCATACAAATTGCAGGGAATGGCTGAGTTGTATTTCAGATCCTTAATTGGGTACGAGTGTAATGACCACCGCCACTGCAGGGTCGCTGACATTTGCAATTGCAGCCCTTGTCAGTGGACAGGTCCCATAAATAAAGGGCAGAGGAGAGGTTTGGTTTTTTTCAGAGGATCCTAAAAGTATGGCAAGGAAGGAAAAAAAAAAAGCAGAGCAGAAAGTGAACAATTCTTGTGTCCCTCAGTCCTCTTGGAACTGTTGTAAACCTGCCCCCAGCTCTGTACACCTTCCTTGGAATCCTGCCTTTATCAGTAATTGCCAGGGGAAAATACAGAATCTTCAGGAACCTTTCAGATTAATTTTGCTATTTCAGCCAAGGCCATGTAGGGATATACATATATATATATATATGTGTGTGTGTGTGTATATATGTATATATATAAAGGGAAAGGTTATAGGAAGGTAGAGGATTTTTCATTCCTTTAACTACTTTAGAAAAAGGTATTTTTACAGGGCAGGGGAGAATGAATCCCCTTCAATCCTCTGTTTCAACAGAAAAAGTGGGAAAGAGCTGCTGGGAGTGTGCAGTCCTTTCTCCACCCCCCCCACCCTCAACGCAGAAAATATTTAGGTCAAACTGCAGAGCTCTGACTGGAATCTGCATATCACCCAATTTTTGTGGCCCATCCATATAGGAAGGGCAGCCTGTATCCCACCAGGGCTGCAGGTCACTGTGGGAAGAGCCAAGGATGTTCCTCCTCCACACAGAAGGAAACACAGGGCATGTCCTCCTTGTAAAAAAAAAGGCAGAAAACACCATGAATTCTCAGGCCAGGTGAGGTCACTTTTTCTCACCAGCTGGAAACATCAGCAGAAAGAGCACTCCAGACTTGGGTTTGCCCTGTCACTGCCAAATCCCACTCTGGGAGAGACCCCTCCTATTGCAGGGGACTGCAACTAATCGCAGAGCTAATAAAAATAACTCTGCCCATGCTCAGCTACCAGCAGGAAATAAAACTCCAGAGGAGCAGCAGGGAATCAGATGCCTGGGAAACTAATTTAGAAAGTCTTGGCTTATGAAACACTGATACTTAACCCCAAACCCCTATCACAGCCCATAGCTGGTTACATATGATTGAAAAAAATAAAAATTAAAAGCCAATGTTAATAACCTCAAAGTGTGTGGACACAAATCCTGAGGTAGAATCTGTTAAATTACAAACCCCAGTAAATCTCTCTCATTTAACACATCCCAGAAAGTTAAGGTTCTCCTTCTTTTCCCTTAATTCACCTGAAGAAATCCTTCACCACAGCTACATTTTTTTATGCCTGAAGGGGAACATTTTTGTGACTTCTCTCTGGTGTGCTTGATCTCGACCAAATGGTCCTTAAATGGGCCTTGTGTTACTGCAGTAAAACTCTCAGAGAAGAAGGCAAAATGATGTTTCAGGGTTGTTGCTGTGCAAGGACAGACTGAGAGCTCTGCATGCAAACATTTCACCCTCCAGCTCCAAGGGTAAACCTGAAAACTGGTCATGATCTGGTCAGAAGGGCCAGTTTTCTCAGGAAGTAAAAAGTAGGTGAAGAGGGTAAAAACCCAAGCAGCATTTTCTCTGAAAACACACTTTTTAACACTCTCTTCTCTGCTTTAATAAAAGATACACAGTGCCACCATGAAGACTCAAATGGTGCAGGCAAATAATTTTCCTTTTCTCCTTTCAGTTCCAGAAACTTTTAACAAATGGTCACAGTGAAAAAAAATATGGAAAAGCACGGGAATTTTCCAAGTCCGTGGAAAATTCAAACAAAACAAATTTATTCAAACTCAAATTGAAAAAAAATTCAAAACTGAAATTATTCATTCAAAACAAAATACTTAATAAAATGTACAGGGTAGTTGTTGGTGCAAATGCTCATGTCTCAGCATTGATTTTGAATGAGTCTCTGTCTGCCTATCATCAGAGAAGCTCTTTTTTCCAGGCATCAGATTCAGCTCTTACACCACAGGCCCTGTAATATTTTTGGGGTTCATTGCTTTTCCAAATCACTCAGCTATACAGACTCCATTAAAAAGCAGGAATGTTCGGCCTAGTGGTTTCTTAGCAAAACCTAACTGGAATTAATTAAAACTCAGTAACATTGCAGCATTTCCTTGGGCTGCAGATTAAAGTGGTGGTTACCAGCGAGGGAGGAGGATTGGGAAAAGCCTGACCTGCAGCCATGAGGGGAGGGAGGATCTGAGATGCTCCTGGTGTTGCCTGTCCCTGGTCTTACAATTAAAACCGAAAGATGGTTCATGGGGAAAAGGGGGTTTTTATTTTGGTGTTTATTTCAGGATCCTTGGGTGCAGCACTTGGCCCAGGTGCAATGCCCCAAAATGCACACACTGCCCCCACACACTGAAATACACACAATTCTAGGCCTTGTAAAATGAACATATTTATCAAAGATCCCCCAGGGAGAGGCTGGAGTGAAGCCCTCGTTGTGAGGAACCTTCCCCCTGGCTGGGCCTGGCTGAGGTTCCCAAATGTGTTCTGGAGAGGCCCTTGGTGTCTGGGGCTCCCAGGATGTTTGCTCTCCTGGTTTAACGGTGCCGTGGGGCTGAGCTGAGTTCTCAGCCTAGGAAAATCACAATTATGTAGGCTAAAAGCACTGAGAACACATCAAATTATAAAAGAGTGTGTGAGAGGGGGATGAAAGAAAAGGCAAGGCTGAAGGACAAGCATGGGCACAGGACCTCCCAAGGCCACTTCTACAGACTTGCAAGTAAGCCTAAAAAGGTTAAATTTACTCTGTGCTCATGGCAAACAGAGTTTCCTCATGACACATTGTCTCTCTGAATATTTGGCCTTGCCGATAGAGCTCCAGCCCTGCCATCCTGAACTTGCTGCTGAAGGCATAAGAGAAAAAGCCACTGGCAGCTCATCCTTTGTTTTCCACTCTGTATTGGTAAACATTGCCTCTGGGCCTGCTGTTAATCACACTGCAAAATCAGATTCTGTGTGACAGCAACGAATTTTGGAGCAGAGCCTGAAATCTGAGGTGTGCAGAACCAACCCGTGCTGGAAATTCGTTTGCACAAGCCCAGATCTAAATGAAGAACAAGGTGTGTGGAGGTTTAAAATCTTGCAAGGCTGTGTTTCTTATGTTTATTTCCTCATCATCCTTGGATGTAGGTGTTTACCTACAGGATGATGCTCTAAAAAAACCACAGCTTTTTGGCATTGCTTGTATACCAATTAGTAATTAGCACAGTCATTCTTTAATCTTAATCTCTGTTTTTTTCTTCCTGGCCCTGATTCATGTCAGATCAGATTACATAAAACTGGGAATGATATAAAACTGGCATTTTAGCTACCCAGAGCAATCCTTTCAGTAGGTAAACAGCAAAATTAATTATCAGTGAACAAAGATATGTGCTGCAGATCTGCAAGACATCTTAAAATTCAACTTCATCTTGATAAACTCACAGGAATCAAAAGTCTCTGAGTCACTTGGGAATGTATCACCAACAAGAAAAATTTTTAAGGTAGTGAATTCTCCCTAAAGGTATCAAATATTTTCTCTGTTCAGGTATTTTTCTTCCTCTTGAGATCGTTGGGGGGAGAAAAAAAATCATTATTAGTTTTCATTTTTTTCCTGAGTTTTCTCTCTCGCTTTTGAACTTTTTGTAAGTAATTTCACTTTTTAAATAAATAATACAAGGATATTAGCAAAATATAAAGTAAATAAGGATTTTTCGTGTCCGTCTCCCTGAATGAGGGTGTCTCAGGTGTCTGTTAGGCAGGTGCAGGAAGGGTATCAAACAGAGAGATACAGTCCCTTAAAATGCGAACATTTCCATTCTGCTCTTGTCACCCCTCTGGCTGTTTCATCCAGAGAGGTTTCACCCTTAGTCATAGCTATATGGGTTTAATTTTTCCACGTGTGGGAAGTCAAAGATGCCATAATTGTGAATAAAATCCATGTAGTTAAATCCTTCCTGGAGTTTATCTCATTCATGAGTGTTGAGAGGCTGATCTTGGAAGGACACTTAGTGACATCCGGCAAAACCTAACCCCAGACTATGAGTGTTTGTGATGTTTGTGCCAAATTTGATGATTTTTCCTCATTTTTAAGGAAAGTCTGAATGAAACAGCTCCTTGTGCTTGAATTCTATGATTTCACAGAATAGATTTCACAGAATCCCTGAGCTTGGAAAATCCCTCCCAGCCCATCCAGTCCAAGCTGTGCCTGATCCCCACCTTGTCCCCAGCCCAGAGCTCTGAGTGTCACCTCCAGGAATTCCATGGACACCTCCAGGGATGGGCACTCCAAACCTCCCTGGGCACTTCCAAGGCCTGAGCTCCCTTTCCATGGGGAAATTCCTGCTGCTGCCCACCCTGAGCCTCCCCTGGCCCAGCCTGAGGCTGTTCCCTCTCCTCCTGTCCCTGTTCCCTGCCAGCACAGCCTGACCCCCCCGGCTGCCCCCTCCTGTCAGGGACTTGTGCAGAGCCACAAGGTCCCCCCTGAGCCTCCTTTTCTCCAGCCTGAGCTCCTTTCCCAGCTCCCTCAGCCTCTCCTGGGGCTCCAGACCCTTCCCAGCTCCGTTCCCTGCCCTGGACATGCTCCAGGCCCTGAATGTCATGTCCTGAGGGGCCCAGAGGTGTCCCCAGGATCTGAGGTGGTCCCTCAGCAGTGCCAGCACAGGGATGGTCACTGCCCTGGCCCTGCTGCCACACCAGGGCTGGGACAGCCCAGTGGCCATGGGCCCCTTGCCCCCCTGGGCACCCCTGGGCTCGTGTCCAGCTGCTGTCACCAGCACCCCCAGGGCCTTTCCCAGCTCTCCAGCCCCTTGCCCCAGCCTGCAGGAGGTTGCTGTGGTGGGCAACCCTTTCAGTGAAGAAATTGTTCCTAATATCCCACATAAACCTCCTGTGAGAGGTGTAGGGAAGCAGAGGGGAAAGGATTATCCCTCACCACAAAATGTCAGCAGTGGGTCTGAGGGGAAGTGGGCACAGAGGTTTGTGTTTAACCTCGGTGCTGCTGGGCCCTGAGGTTAAAGAACACAGGAACAGCTCCCAGGGTGACCCCAAAACATTGACTGACTACCCAACTACCTGTACAGATAGGCCAGACCCTAAACTAGCCATAAAAGAGCTCAGAGGTCCTTCACAGGATTTTCACATCCCAATTCAGGTGGGTACCTGTCCCTTGGTTTGGGACCAATGTAGTTAGCTAGCATCCAGAATATTGCCAATTTCAAAAGATTTTTGTAGCCTAAACCCCAAATTTTTCCTTAACTTTCACATTTGGAATCTCTTTTTCAGGAAGAGTCTCCCACTCCACTGCCAAAGGCAGCATTAAGTGGTGCTAGATGCTCAAAACTCTTATCTTTAGAAGCTGTTTCACTCCAGCAGTATGTTAATGTCACTCCAACTTGAAAAATAACTTTGTCCACACAGCCTGTCATTTTAAACTCAAATGTTTGGATTTATGAGTGCAAACACCTGCTCCTAACAATTTTTGATGACTAGAGAGTTGCAGGATTAGCCCACTTGTGCAAACACAGGTCAAAATGTCATCCTAAAAAAAAAAAATGTCCAGAGGGATTGAAGTAGCTTTTTATAAAGAAAAAAAAAACAAACCTGTCACTATGGAGTGCAGACCAAAACTATCACCAAAGCACACCCTCATTTTGGCCACTTTATGAAAAACTAGAGTAGCATATGTGTTTTATTATATATAGCTGCTCTACTGATGTGCATTTCCTGGGGGTGTCACTGTCTGGTTGCTCTAAATTCATTGGTATATATTCAAAACTCTTCCCAATACAAAGCTAGCCCAGATTTACCTTCCATTTTCGAATCAATTCCCATGAACTTTTTGCTCCCATCACCCTCCCTACGTTTTCATCTCTGCCATCAGAATTCCCTTTCACCACAGTTTCGTTTTCTGATGATTCTCACCCTTCTTACTGTGCCTCTGAAAACGACACCTATGGAAAGATTTCCTACAGGGAGCCAGGCTGAGAGCAGGGGAAGGATGTGGGGAGAAGGCATCAAACAGTATTCCAGATCATATCTTCTCCCTTAAATCCTCATCCATTGATCTGCTGGTGGTGGCAGAGTGCAAGGGGAGAGAACTTTGCTCCAGGTCCTCTTGCAGGGGTAAGGGAGATGAAATTCACCGAAATACGCAGGTTCTGTTCCTGTGGAAATGCACTTTTGGGAGACACACGGGGCTGTTACCCTGCCATGCTCTAAAAAAAAAATCCATGTATTTTGGAATTTCTGATCCTTGGTATGAATTTTTTGATCTTTGGTGACCCAAGATCCTTTTGATTCCTGGATTTTGGATTGTTGCTGAGGATTTGAGTGCAGCTGGAAGCTGCCCTGGTTTAAGCAGAGGTGGAAGAAGTTCCCTTCAGGGGCAACCAAAGGGATCCCTCATTCAGAAAGCACACAGCACCATCAGCAACATCTGGTGCTTCTTCCTCCTTATTAAAAATATTTATTTTGACAAAGACATGGTACTTTGGGGAGCCCAGCGTTTGTTCTAACTCTGAAAAGAGCAAACTGGGTTCCTGCTGCTGTGTGCAATTAAATCTTCCATCAGATGGGAAATGGAAAAGTCAATTTCTTCTTTTTCCTCTTTTTATGTTTTCAAACTTCTGAAAGGACAGTGCCTTTAGTGAACACCGTGTTCTGCTTCATTGCATTTCTCCCACCTGTTGGCATCTGGAAATTCTGGTGCTGCCATGAATCCACTCCTGCCTCATAAATTCCTCACCAGCAGAACTCAAGGTTCTGCTTCTCTCTTGTGTCAGCATTTACAAAGTGACTGAGCCTCGACAGCACTAACAGCTGATGGCTTCCCCACTTGAAATTATTTATTTGCTATGGAAAACCAAATTTTCCATCAAATTGCACTGTACAAGCTCTTAAGCTTCCCTCCAGGTCTGCTGCTGAAGGGCTGAAATGAAACTCCTTTTTCTGGATGACGTTTCTGTCCTTGCTTCTTGTCTCTGCCATGCTAACAGCTTTGTGTGGCCTTCAGGCTTTTGCCCATGTTTCATCCAAGCATTGCTTGCATCTTTTTTTAATCATTCATCAGGGAAAAACAATGTTCTCATAGAGCCCTGCAAACTGTTACTTAAAAGAATAACACAATTTGTGTTTTCTCTGGGAAAGGATGGGTTTGCCCTTTTGCCACCAACTGTGGCAGTTCCACCTCCCGTGGCCCAGGGATGGTCTCTGCTTGTGCCCAGGGCAGAGATGTCACCTACAGAAATGGAGATTTTTCTCTTGAAATAGGTATCACAGACACAGACCTTCACCATACCCACGTGCTGATCCTCAGTGTTGCTCCAGCCACTGCCCTGGCAGAGCAATTTCTGGTGCCCAAGCCCTCTTGACAGCAAATCCTTTCCACTGGCAGCCCCCTGCTTGCATCCTGCTGCAATTCCAGGGACTTGTGCTTTCTCCTGCTCCATCCCCAGCCTCTGACAAGTTGTGATGTCTCGGGCTCCCACTGAACCAAAGGAGCTCTGCCATCACAGAGATCTCTTTCTCATTTCAAGCTGTGTCTCTGTGAGGGTGCAGCTGGGCAGCAGGAATGTGTGCCCCAACCAGCACCTTCTCTTGCTGTTGGAGCAGCTCCCCCAAAAGGGTTCCCCTGGCTGATCTCTGCCCTGTGTGGTGCCAGCCCCTGGGGCTCACTCCAGGAATTCAAACCCTGTCAGTGTCTGATGGGACAGGAGGATGTTCAGAGCAGAAATGGGTTCCCTGCAGAGACTCCCCTGGGCACAAAAAATGCAAAATCTCTATTCAAATCACAGAACCAGAGAATAGCTTAGAGTGAAAAGGGCATTAAATCCCATCCAGTGCCATGGCAGGGACACCTCCCACTGTCCCAGGCTGCTCCCAGCCCCAATGTCCAGCCTGGCCTTGGGCACTGCCAGGGATCCAGGGGCAGCCACAGCTGCTCTGGGCACCCTGTGCCAGGGCCTGCCCACCCTCCCAGGGAACAATTCCTTCCCAAAATCCCATCCATCCCTGCCCTCCCTCAGTATGAAGCCATCCCCCCTTTTCCTGTCACTCCCTGTGACACCTCTGGTTTTGTCTCACCTCCCTCCACTCCAACCCCAGCATTGTTGCACAGTCTGGAGCTCAGAGGTGCTCCAGGAGAAGGAATGATGGAGTTTGGCAGGGCAGCACCTTGGCCTCACAGCCCTGTGGCACCAGCGTGTGCAGGCTGTTGGTACAGAAACATTTCAGGGTTTACATCACTATTAGGAAAATTCTCCAGAGCTGAGTAATTTGCCATTCCCTGTCTAAATAAACAAGCATGGGTGACAGGTTTTTTTAGGGTTTTTTTGTTGTTTTTTTTTTCTTTTAATAAGGAATGTTGTCAGTCCTATTTTATTATGCGTAATAGAAGGAGGTGAAAAAAAAATCAATATAAGCACTGCATCTAACCTAATTAAAACTACAATCACAATGTTATCTGAATGTCTTACAACATTGTTTAAATCCA
>VZTN01007653.1:157644-174854 GCA_013400515.1 Erpornis zantholeuca
TGACACTTCCCACCAGGCTTTATCAATCCCCCGAGCAAAACTGCATCCGAAGCCAACTCTTCTGGCCTTTCCAAAGCTGTGGAGATGTTCTGGGATGGATACTGGATTTCTCATTTTCAGTAAGTCAGTGCAGTCAGTGGTCAATAGCATGCTTGGGCTGAAGGGGCTCTTTTTGTGTTAGTACAGAAACAGGCAAATATTCCAGAATATGCCAAGAGCAGAGGAGTGCAAATGCCTTAACTAAGGGATTACTTAGGTTTGAGCTGCTACCACCCAAAAAACAACTGTGAAATAGTTCTTCACAGCAGAGACCTGGTTCTTAATTCACAGCAGGAAGAGGCCATTTCCATCCTGACACACCAAATTTTCTATTTTTTTTTAAATAGTGTTTAAATCTCCCATGACACAAATTAGACTTTAATGCACATAAATGGGTTTCAAAGTGCAAACGTATCACGCCAGAGGCTTTATCAGAATTTCTCTGATACTAATAATGTAGTCATTGTCTTAGGAATCTGATATCAAAATAATTTCCCAAAAGTCATCAGCACTGACATAAATGTACCAAATGCAAAGGCATAATGCAGCTTTCACTGAATATCTCCCTTCTATTTCCAGGAAGTTGAACTGTAGAAAACTGTTTCTGCCTTGAGTCATCCCAGCTATGAATAAAGGAATGTAATCTATATAACCAAATTGTTATTTCTTTTATCTTTTCCCTCTTTATATTCTGTGTGAGGTGCAGGCTGCAGACACAGCTTTAATCTCTGGCATCTAGGTGATTTTAAAAGTTTAGTCTGCCTTGGGCTGTGCAGAACATTTGTTTAACCACACAAGGTTGACTAACAGACCTATGTCCTTTGTGAAGGCACTTAAGATTTTATTATTTATCTTGTTCAGGGACTCCTTTGTCCCACAGGAAACAAGTCAGATAATAACAAGGAGCTGAGAAAAATGTGGCCAGAGAGGTTCCAGGCTATTCTAATCAAGCCTTTCCTGACCTCTGCTAGGGAAGAAGTAAAGGGTTTGAGAGAAGATCTGCTGAAGGGCACATGGGGGAGGCAAAGAGGCTGGAAAACACAAAACTGAGAGGACTGCACTCACAGAATGAGATCTAATGGCTTGAGCATGAATCATAAATAATACAATTTATCTTCTTAGGGTAAAAGGTGCCACACAGTGACAAAGGTAAAAGTTCAGTAACTTCTGCACATGTATGTAACAAAAATCTTAAAAAAAACCCCCAACAAAACCCCAAAACCCCACACCAAATAAAAAGGACAGAATTGATGCTATAAAATACATGATGTTTTTAGATGGTAGAAAAGATGATTTTTGTGTTTGAGGTTGGAGGAGTGGTTGGGGATTCTGGGGCTGGTTTTGGGGGATTTTGCTTTTGGTGTTTGTTGTTTTTGGTGGTTTAGTTTTTTGAGTTTTTTTTTCTTTCAGAGGAGAGGTTGATGAGAAGAGGGAAAAAACAACTAGGGAGAGGAAGATTTGAGATGGTAGAGGATGAAAAATGCAAACCAGGCAAGTAAAAATGGGGAGACAGTTTCATCTCTGCAGTGCTGTGTCCTTGGAGTTCGCCCCTTACTCAATGAAGAAAGCTGAAAGGGCAGCACAAAGCCAAGAGGGCTCCATATGGGTACGAATTTTTAGTGCCTCCACTGAACCAGTGGGCCCTAATTGCAGGTGGCTGTAAATATTCTGGCCCAGCTGCAGTGAGCAGAGGAGGTGCAGGCACTTATTGAATGCAATACTTCCCATTCATAGCTAATCAGAGATTTCTGTAACCTTATTCCAGCATGTGATGGAAAGAGTGAAACGCTACTCACCATATTTGTGGTATTTTAAAACTCATCTAGGATTTAAGACAATTTACAGGGGTTTTCAGTGGTGTGTGCAAGGTGTTACTCTCACAGCTTCTGTTCTCTCTGACTGCAATTGAACATGTGTAACAATATCCCTAAATACTTCATTAAAAAAAGAGTTCTCCATAGGTTTGATACATAAATATGTACTGCTTTTTCAATAGCTGCTGACACTAGGTCCCTTGTCTTTAAAGAAATTCCAGAAGAGGCTTAAAGGAAATAAAGACCAACATGGGTATCAGAACATAGTGAGAGTCTTACTCAGCTGTGAATTTTATCTGGACTCTCTGCCTTCAGCTGATGAGGAAATGCAGGAGGCCACTTAGTCCACACATCTGGAGGAGAAACCCATTTCTCTAGTAAATATCCAAAATAATCCCTGTTCAGCTGATAGACATCAGTAAGAGACCATCTGTTTTCAGAAAGTATCTTTTCCCTGAGCCCTTCTCAACTACTTCAACTCCAACCAACCAAGCCCTGGGAACAAAGTGAATTAGAAGAGGCTGGAGTAATCACAGACATTGAAACAATGAACTTGGGTTATAACAAAACATGGTTCCTGACAGGGTGGTTAAAAACCACAGTTGTTTTGTTTTCAGAACCTGGAAGGGAACAGCTGGTTGAATTATCCCAAGGAGGCACATCCTGTTACAAACACACATGTGCCATTTTTGCACACATGTCCAGCTGCAAGGAAGTCAAATCTTGAGTTCAAAACATTCCTTGAGAGCAGGTAGACACCAGTTAGAGGAGCAGAAGGAGAAAAAGAAACAATAGCCAGCCAAGGAATGGAGAGGGAAATCCGCAGAGGTGCTCACCCAGTCCTCATGAGGAGAGCTCACCCTTAAAATTGAGGTTCAAATGGCAAGTCTCTGCCATTTCCTGAGAGTTGTCACAGGGGCATTTCGCAGAGGAATGGCAGTGGAAAGACTCATGGCTGTCCCAGAATAAAACTCACACCAAGATTTACTGCAGCCTGCGGCCCCTCTTTGAAAAAAGTGTTTTGGGGATATTTATGGGTTTAAAGGGGCGATGTTCAAATGTCACCAAGTGACAAGCAGCATATGCATCTTTCCTTTAAAAAGATACAGGTGGTGGGCAAAAGAGGATGCTATTCTTTTTAATCTCACCTGCACTAGCAGTGGTGCTGTCTTAACAATCCAGTTTAAAAGCAACTTTTCAAGGAACTTTCAGCTGCACTATTTCTAACATCAGACAAATTCAGCTCTCTTCAGGAAGATGTTCCCGGGCTCAGATTGCTGAACTCTTTCCACCTGGCAAGAGCAAGGGCTGTCAGGGAGCCAGTTCCAGCTCCCTGAGTCTCAGGACTGATTTGCCTCAGCCTGAATTAGATCACCCAGAAGGTTCCTTTAACTTCACCACTGCCAGAGTTCCCTGATGTGCAGCTGTGCTGTGCCCTGGTCACATCCCCTCCAGATGCTGACACAAGCACCATACCCCTGTCGAAGATCCCTTACTCCAGAGCAGCCCCATGGGGGTATTGGGGTGTAATTCTGAGCTCTGCATTTTTCCCTGCACCAGTGTGGTGGGTGCAGATGTAGTGATCCTCCACATCTGAGCTTCATTTCCAAAGGCAATTCATGCTCCCTGCTCCCATTCCCTCCCACGGCATTTTGTGCTCAGCACTGTGCCTTAAGAAATCCCTATAACCTGATTATTTTTTTTTAAGCTTTCTAAAATGAATAGTATATTTGAAATTAAAAAAAAAAAAAAAAAAAGAAAGAAGTAATGAAATATAATCTCGGTGTGCTGAGCTCCACCTTTCCTGTGGCACTGAGGTGCAGATTCTGCCGTCCTGGCTGGTCTTTAAATCTAGTGAGGTCAGGACTGATGCCTTGAAATAAAGCCTGCTTGCCAGACAACCATGTCTGAATCGCCAACACAGTTTTATTTTGTCTGGTGGAGTGGAAATTTGGCACTGAAACCTTTTCCCAAGTCCCAAACCACTGCAGGACTTTAAGTGGAGGAAATTTAAATTCCAAAGCCGAGAGAGCACAGCTCTGGTTCTGATTGACAAACTAGGAAATGTTCCCATTAACCACCTAAAATGCACTCTCAGGTTGGTCATAAAAAGCAGCCTAAAGCTACCATGGCACTCAGAGACACTCACTGCTATGGATTTGCTGGAATGAAGGGGAGGAGGAAAGGAGTGAGAACATTTATTTCTTTTGGTGTGAAAACACCCTCAATTTTTAATTTGGGAGACAAGATTCAGAAAGCCTTCTCAAAAGGCTTTCTCAAGTTACAAGGTTAGCCAGACTGCTGAAAAGGTTAAACAGTGAAAATGCTGGAGCTGATCAGCTCTGAGATTTTTCATCTCTAACGAACAAATCTCTACAGGTTGAACTGGAAGAGTTTGCAAAGCACTCTTCACTGAAGCTGAGAAACAAACGAGAAAATACACAATATTAATTAAGCAAATCCAAAGGTTTAGTTCATTCACCTGTGACCGAAATCATTCAGGTGAAAAACAGGAAAAAAAAAAATCATAAGCTTTAGCAAGTACACTTTAATAAACCATTTATTTTTCCCACGGAAATGCCTTCCTTAATTTTATTGACAGAGCAAATGTTGCCACCCTATTCCTCCTCCCACATATTGAGTAAGCATCTTGCACTGTAAATGTTCCCTCCAAATGCAGTGGGGTTTCTTGCAGGCAATTTTCTGACAACTAAATGCACTTGGCCATTCAACCTTACTTCACTTGTCCAGCTTAGAAAGCCTTTCACAATCACCTTGTAATGATGTAATGATAATTCTGCACCTACTTCTCCTGAAATAATCCCTGAACAAATCATTTCAAAAACTGTGGGATGAAGTTGTCAAAGCTGTGGTCCCTAGTGAATGAATACATAATCTGTCTTATTCATTATACTATTCCTACATCTCACTGATGCTTTTTGGACATGATGAGTTCTGATATGTTTTTTACACAACATGGGATTTTTTTAAGAGAGAGACTCAGCCAGAAAAGTAACTCTGCTCCCACTCATCAAGCATCACTACACTAATGAGAGAGCCTCGTTATGTGTCTCCCCAGCAGTTTGCAGGCCAGCATGAGCAAGCAGGCTTGGAGCCCCCTGAGAACTGTCACTGAAAAGCAACACCTGAGAGCTGGTGTTTTGACACAGAAATTGCTCAGCATATCAGTTTATGTTGGGTACATGGCAGCATGGCTTCCACTCAGGTTGGTGTGTGGATAGGGCTTGAGCAAAATGAGAGATGGGGAAAAACCCTGACCCACAAGTCAGGGAGGTCTAACAAAAAGTAGGAGCTCTCCTTGATGCCTTTCCCTGGTCTTAAAATTAAAACCAAAACACAGGTTATGGGGAAAAGGGGTTTTTCCCTCGGGATTTATTTCAGGATCCTTGGATGCAGCACTTGGTCCAGGTGCAATGCCCCAAAATGCACACACTGCTCCCACACACCAAAATGCACACAATTCTAGGCTTTGCTAATTAGCACATCTATCAAAGATCCCCCAGGGAGAGGCTGGAGTGAAGCCCTCGTTGTGAGGAACCTTCCCCCTGGCTGGGCCTGGCTGAGGTTCCCAAATGTGTTCTGGAGAGGCCCTTGGTGTCTGGGGCTCCCAGGATGTTTGCTCTCCTGGTTTAACAGTGCCGTGGGGCTGAGCTGAGTTCTCAGCCTTGGGGAGTGACAAGTGTGGGGCTAAAAGCACTGGGAGTACATAAAAGTATAAAAGAGTATGCAAGAGGGGTATGCAAAAGAGTATGAAAGAAGAAGCAAAACATCATCCTGGCATCTCCTCACCACGAGTGACTCCCTGCAGATTTCTGTCAGTTTCTCCCACCTTCTCCCTTTCAGGAGGCTTTGCCCTGTTACTCCAGAGGGGTGTTGGGATGGAAATGGGTGTCCAGGAGCACAGGCTAGGGAAGGGCCCTTACCTTGCTCACAGAGAGCCCCGACGTAGCTGGGCAGGCAGAGGCAGGTGAAGGTGTTGAGGCCATCTATGCACGTGGCTCCGTTCCGGCACGGGTTGGACTGGCACTCGTCGATATCTGCAGCACAGAATAAAAGTGGTTTTGTTTCCCACCCAAATCCCAGGAGGGAAATCTTCTGCAGCCTTGGTCACGCTGGCGGCTGGGACTGGTTCAGAGCAGAAGAGTGAAGCATTGCCACAGATCCCAGTGGTCGCTGTGTGGGTAAGGAAGAGGAATGCCATGCAGCATGCAACGTTGTCCTGGGGGAAAATTTGACTTGTGCGTGTGACCCTGGCACGACAGAAATTCCTGTGAACTGCCAGGGACCTCGAATATCTTCAGGAAACTCAAATACTGGAATCCTTCTCATGTAGCATTAAACAGACTGCTAATTTCAGCAGGCACCGGCATCTTACTGGTTTGTATTTCTCATTTCCTTCTTCCCTACTCTCATCAAGATAAGGACAAAGCATCATAGCACTCATGGTCTTGCAGAGCAAACAAATGACATGTCTGTCCCTGACTTCTCTAGCTGCTAAAATACCTTGTCTTCAGCTTTTAAATTGGAGCAAAAGTTCATTTTATATAATTACTTTCAGCACAGATTGCTTTTGCACAGGTTATAAGCTAGTATGTCTCCTCATAAAAATCATATGTTTCCTAATGAGCAATGTTCTTCTGAGACAATCACAGCTTAAACTTCAATGCAGATTTTGCAAACATCTCCATCCAAAAATGAACTGCTGGTAACAATTCACTCATTAAAATATAAGAGAAAAGCTGGACATCTCTACAAACAAACGAACAACTAGGAATTATTGCTGCATCATGTGGCAAACTTTTTAAAAAAATATTATTTCTGTTTTAAAATATGCTTTGGTCAAATTTTATGCTAGGTCTTACTTGTTCCAGTCATTTTATCATACTTTGGCTGGCTTTCTGGAGGGAAAAGTTTGTTATTCTC
The DNA here is from genome assembly GCA_013400515.1 of Erpornis zantholeuca. Taxonomy (NCBI): domain Eukaryota; kingdom Metazoa; phylum Chordata; class Aves; order Passeriformes; family Timaliidae; genus Erpornis; species Erpornis zantholeuca. The sequence goes on from VZTN01007653.1 coordinate 164,442, forward strand.
AACTGTACAGGTGAGTCTCTTGAAATCTACAGTCACAGGAGGTACAAAGATGTCACAAGCAACTGGAAGAGGTTTCTCAGCTAGAGTTGTTACCAAAATACTCAGTTATACCAAAGATGCATATGATTACAATAGTATTTAAAATTTCCTGCAAAAGACTTCAAGTTTGTTTTCAGTGCTCAGCTCCCCAGTCACATTTGGGATTAATTTATTTTACCAGCCTCTCAAACGACTATGCGAAGCTCTAAGGGAACTAGACATCCCAAATTTTAATGCCTAGATTGTTTTATTTGGTGTCTTTTTGAATTCAGTGCTGCGAATTCCAGCTCCTGGAGCTCATTCACAGTTCCTTTAACCCCTGTGTGTGTGCACAAATCTGTGCACTTCACGGGGAGAAGGAAAAGGGTAGAGGAGATGGCGAACTCTCCAGTGAATTGCCCTGAAGTAAAGGCCTCAGTGTGGGATTTTTCAAAGGCCCACGCAGCCTTCAGCTTCAAAGCACACCAGAGCTCAGGGAGGAGAGCTTTAAACTCGAGTTAATCAGCACCCAGACAGCACCAGTTTACCTAATTCACACTGCTCCCCGTTGAAACCTGGCAGACAGGTACAGATGTAGAAGGAACCACGTGGGTAGCAGGTACCACCGTTGAGGCAAGGGTTGCTCTTGCATGGATCCTGGCCTGTTAAACGAGTAGAAAAAGGAATCTGAGTCCCTGGTTTCAAGGAAGTGGTATATTTTTGATTTTTGAGAGGGGGAAAAACAATTCTTTTCTTCATTGCTGCACTGGTGGTGCAGGCTTTACTGTAGCTACAGGAACTCTATTAACATTCTCAACTACTGAAAATAAGATTAATAAAACAGTAAAGCTTGTCTTCAGGCATCACTGCTTTCAACTTTAACAGCAACATGGCATGTACTACAAATCAGTGTAATTTACTCTTAGAATTACATTTTTTTCACAGCAATTTGTACTATATTTGGCAGTCATGATACTCTGCTGAGGATTTAGTTTGCATGACATGACAATTAATTATAGCTGACAACAGTTAAACGTATGCAAAATGAATGGAAAATGCTTTTTTCTGGAACAGGGTTAGTTTATGCAGAATGAGAGGGTACACAGAACATACTGACTGGCTGCTCTTGTTTGGCTCCCTCATATTTAATCAACCAATGCCCACAAAGTCTTATTTCTTTTCTCACACATGTATTTCCCACTTGCCTTTCTTAAAAAATACGTTTAAAGAATACAAACAAAGGCACTGAATACATTTGTAATGGGACGGAACATTAAGATAAAAACTTACCTGCTGTGAAATCCTCGGTTGTTTCGGGAGATAGCGTTTAAATACCATTTCCTTGAAGTGCTTTATGCCTTCCAGTGCTGTTTATTCTCACTGAGTTTAGATACCTGGGTGTTCACATTTGATTTCATGCCTAGGAGCACTCACCCACACAAACAAGTGCACGCTAAACCATTTCTAAGAGGTAGTTTCTCAGAGAGAGAGAGAGAGAGAAACCCTGAAGACAGCCCTTCTGGGATGTGAAAATGAGGCCCTGCCTTTGAAAACTTACAGAATGGGTAAAAGAGTTCTGTAAATCAGAGGCTTGAGAAAAACTAAGATTTTTTGATCATGTTCTCCCAAAACAACCTGACTAGAGTTTTATGAAAAAGAGAAATTAAAAACAAACAAACAAACAAACAAACAAACAGACAAAAAAGAACATCTATATTGCTCTGGCAAATTGGATATCCAAAGTCTTCTTAAAGTACCAAGTTCCCTGTCTGGGCATGGGAATGCAGGTCCAGCTGAAGGCCTCCAGAAGGAAATCCTAAGTGCCTAAGTTTAGGGTTGTAATTAAGTAATTGAGGATTTCACCTTGGAGGTTTTGGAAAGGATCTGATCCTATCCATACAATAGGGTACTTGTTTGAGGACTGGTTCACTGAAAGTCACAAACATAGGGCTCTCTCAAGCACCTAAACAGTGTTTTTTATGTGTTTGATGTCTGTTTGCACTTCTACAGACTGGATATTTCCACAGTAAACATTTTCAAATTGACAGCTACCTGGATTATTTGAGGAAAAATAATAGTAAAGCTTATGAAATCAGGCCAGTTCAGTTCTTTCCTCAGCTGTACCTAGACAAAATATGAATTGAAGTGACACTACTGGCATCAGACATGAAATGGTGCCCAATAACCATCATGGAAAAAAAAAAATTCTGTGGCAAATGACACCTAACAAAAAGTTTTGTAATTTTTAAGAGACAGACACTGAATCAACGACTTAAATCTACAGACAGGCTGAAAACAACGTCTTGGTTTCCTCTTGTGTGAGAAGTTATCTTGTAGGTCAAGAGAAGTTCATTTCCGTAGGAAATTCTGATCCTAAAATGTGCGCTGTTGCTTCTTAAGTCAACTGCGAGAAGTTGGAAACGACCCTACCTACAAACCAACTGTGTAAGAACTATCACCAGGCTCACAAGAAAAGCCATCAGATAAAAAACATCTGTTGGAAACTGGCAAATGGAATCATTCCAGCTGAATTCCCTACCACAGCCAATGTTACCTCCCCATCTTTTAGAACCGCCTGGTTACCTCCAGCCTCATCCAGAGCTCCACGAGGCAAACACCAATTAAAAGTCACCATGCTTGGGGTTTTTTTGGCACCACCCCCCGTCCTCCTCCACTCTGTAGGGGTCACAGCCAGGCTGATTTCTCAGCTGGAGGGTGACGATTCCACTGTCACTTCGCGCGGAGCTCTGATTGTCACGCCTCTTACACGAGCTCGGGCAACACCTTCACAAGTACCACACCACACACAACACGATCACAGCTGGGAAGTTTACCTGGAATTTGCACTGCTGTGCCTTCAACTGAACCCACACTGGTGCCAATCACGAAGTCTGATCCGTTTGTGACTTCGGGAAGGGAAAATGTCGAGGTTACGGCTTCCACAGTGCTCAGCTCCTCCGAGCTCAGCGTTGACGGCTGGTTTTGGTAGGGACTGTTCCCAGGGGCAATGCTGTTTGCTGCAACGTTGGAAGAGATGGTTGTGATCTCCCCCTGACCAAACAAAGCTGATTGTGTTTCTGTGCCTCCCTCCCAAAGCTGGGAAGATGAGGTTAGCATTGTGACTCCTTCCTGGCCAGGCTTAAATCCTTCACTTTCGATGCTGTTGGGTGAGTCTGAAACAGTTGTGGAGATGAGCCAGGGGTTCTGTCTCTCAGTACTCCTGTCTTCCTCTTGGTGGGGATTATTCACTCTCCCTGAGGAAGCTTCGATTTTTGTTGTGATGAGTTTTGGAACATCTGTGCTTGCTCTTTCTCCAAAATTCAGAAAAGCGGTAGGCAAGACATGTATTGATGGAGAATCTCCAGAAACAGCAGCTTCTTCCTCACCAGCGAAATCAGTGACAGGGGTTTCTGTCTCCTCTGGCCCACCTGTTAGAAGCCTACCAAAGTGAGGAGTGGTTGTGCTGACTGAAAGAGGCTCGTGAGAAAGCTCCAGCAGAGAAAGCTCTGTTGTGTCAAGAAGGTCAGTAGTGGGTGGTTTATATGTTGCTGTAACATCAGAACTGACCTCTTTGAAGATTCCTCCTGATGAATGATTGGACTGATGTGAATCCCTTGATGATGATGATGATGATGATGATGTGCTGGTAATGATTACCTCAGGGTACTCAGATGCTCCGTTTACTAAATGAACAGTTACGGAGGATTTAGGAGTTTGAGGAACAGAATAAAAACTCACTGGGTCTGTTTCCTCATACTCTGCTGATGCTGATTTCGTGTACACTGTGGGATGATTCCCTGCACTCCTGGTAGGTGGCAGAGTCGTCAGCTGGGATGTAGGCTGCCTGGTGACAACACCTAACTCCAGCTTGCCTGTTGTCAAAGCCTTTTCTGGCTCACCAGTTACAACCGGTGTAAGAGAAGGAACCACGGGCTGATTGTCAGCCAGTTCTTCTTGGCCCATCCCAGAAAAGCCAGAGACTGCTTCACTTTGACCTGCTATTACTTGGTTGTGTGCTGGAGTACTTGGCTCGTAGGTGTCTTCTGTGGGGCTGGTTACAACAGGTTTAGACTCCTGAGGCACCTGAGGGCTTGCCAGAGATGGCACTGTAGGAAGGAAGATGCCCAGTTCAGAGAGCTCAGTGGTGGTGAGGGTTTCTGTGGCAAAATTCATGTCATTCCCTGAACCCAAATCCATGTCATCTGATGTTGTTCTGTGCCCAGAAGTTGCCAACTCTCTGCTTGGTGGACTGGAAGTAGTTAGAGGGAGACTATCATCAGATCCAAGTGTCTTTTCTTTGGCTATGGAAAACTTGGGAGTGGAATGATGTTTCTCCCCTTCAGCTGTCATGCTATCATCATAGCCATATGTTGACTGTGTAACAGGATTTGGCATTGTCTGCACACTTATTATATCCTCAGACATTGACCTTGAGTTATCCATGTCTATAATAGTTGTTTCTTCTGGTGGGGTTTGCAGTCGTTCTTCAATCAGGGTAATGTCACCATAAACAGAAACATTCAATATAATGCTTCTTTTGTCATCAATCATGGGAATAATTTTTTCATATAACCCAGTGTCGCTTGTTAGTTCTTCTGATGAAGCTGTATTTGGATGAACAGCAGATGGATGTGCCACAACCTCTGTTTCTTCTGTAAAAAGGGAGGCTAGTCCTGTGATCGCAGTCTGTGATCCCTCACTCGGTGCCTCTGTGGTCATAACTTCAGAATAAACACGTCCAGGAACACTAGATGAAACATCTAGTTCTACTTTGGATACGGTGGGTATTGAGAAATGAGTAAACATCTCAGGGGAAGATGAATCTGAAACACCAGCCCAGCCAGATCCTTCCCCAGAGCTCTCAGGTAATACTCTGCCTGGCATTTTTGTTGTTGATGTTTCAGGAGATCCCTCTGTTTCAGGATAAGGAGTACCATTCACTATAACAGACACAAGAGTTGTGCCACCTTTAATCAGAAAATGTGAACTTTCCTCTTGAGAAATAGCTTTAGAAGTGGCTGTTGCCTTATCTGTTTCATTTTCTTCTCTCCTATAGTCAGTTTCCTTGTCCTGAGGTTCTTCATTGGCAACAAAATAATGCGTGGTGTCTTCAATCTCTTTGGAGATAAAGCTCTTGGAGGTATCTTCTGCTACATCTGGGGAACTGGGGAACATGGAGGTGGGGAAAGGGTCTCCAGTTTCTGGCAGCAGCTCGGCTGCAGCACCTGTGACTTCTTCATTAACTTCAACATCTGATGGAGTGCTTCCTCTTTCAAAGTCTTGTGTCTCGTCAGTGGAAAGCTCAGGTCCCATATTTGCAGGGTGAGAAGTTTGAGGACTTGAGGTAGTCTTAATTTCCTTGACAATAAGTGGCTCTACAGAAGGCAGAAGAGCAAGGTCATCTCCTGACCCCTGCCCTGAAAACAGTGGATCACCGGTGAGCTCCTTATCTGACAGTTTTTCTTCCTTAGGTGTCAGGAATGTTCTGGGAATATGTTTTGTAGGGAAAGTGTTTTGCATCAGCTCCTCCTCTTGCTCTATAACTGTGACTGGAGAGCTTATGAATTTCCTTTCAATTGTCACAGGCTCGGTAACTCTTTCATCATCAAATGGCAAAAGTACTTTTTTAACAGGTTCAGTTTCTAATTCTTTTTCTTCAAAATATGGGCTGAGAGTCGGAACATATAAATACCCCTGGTGTTCACGGCTAGCCTGTGTACTTTTAAAGAACAGGTCTGTTGTTGTTTCTTCAGAAGATTCCTTAGCTTTTGGTGAAACTTCACTTGGCCTCTCTTCCCCAGAATGTATGTCTTCCATCAAAGGAATCTTTGTAGAAAAAGTTCTCACTGTCAGCTCATCAACACTTCTCTCTTCAGTTCTCATGTCCCAGGCAGTCCCCACGGAGGTTACCTTGTGTTCAGAACTTGTGACCTGCTTGTCAGGGTCTGTAGTGAAGGCAAGATCCAGGGGTGATGTGCTGACAGCTTGTCTGTCACTCTCCTCCCCTGTTTCTGGTCTCCCAGTAGGGGCAGCTGCTGTTTTCCCAAATGATCCAGTGGATGTGTCTGGTTCTCCAGATCCCTGGTCAGTAATTGAGAAATGACCTCCAAATATTTCTTCAGTAGGCCCATTAGACATAAATTTTGTGGTGCTGCTGTCATCTTTGAATTCTTCTCCAGAGCCATGCTCAATCAGGAAAATTTTGCCCAGTGAGACAGTTGAAGAACCAACTTTTGCGTCTTTGCTTTCTGTAGGTTCAGCTACTGCTTTTATACTGCCAGTACCATGTGTCACCACGTCCTCATGAGGGTGGTTACTGACCACAGATCCTGGAGATGATGTGGCTGAATCTCCAGCTTCAATTCCTGGTGCAATGTGCGATGTTATCTCTCTTGCAGAACCAGCTTTTATGTCAGAAGGAGCTGTGTGGGTTGGTTCTGTTTCCAGGTTTGGTTCTCCTGGGTTTTTTGTACTAAACATATCCAGAGACATCTGACTTTCTACTCCAGACCCTTCTGTGAGGCTCTCTGGCCCAGTACTCAAAACTGTTACTGCAGATTCATCTGTTCCTGGGTGTTTTTCATATTCTGTTGTCACATCCTTTGGTGAAGCTTCATCTGTGCTGTAAACCTTTCCTTCATACCTTTCAGTTTGTGTTTCAGTGATGGGCCTTAACGGAACTGAAGTCGAGGTAGCAGACTCAATGATAAAATCTATGTCTCCAGAACCTGGATCAATAAATGGGGAGCCAATACTTACCACTTTGCTTGTGGGACCCCCTGAAAATATGTCTGCTGGCTCTTCTGCTGATCCTTCATTTACAAAAAGCTTCTTCTCTCTCAAGAGAGGAATGGTGGTGACCTTTTTGGTTTCAGAACTTATGGTACCTGGTACTGTTTTTCTGAGCGGCTCTTGACTTACAGTTCTGACTTCACTTGTAGTGCTCCCAAGTTCATTCAAATCCAAATTCTCCTCTGCAGCAGTAGCTGAATTTCGGTGACCTGAATAAACAGTGGTATGTTTTTCTTTTTCATCATCAATACTCTTTTCAGTTACAAGAGAGCTGGCAAGTAGCTTTTCTGTAATAAGCTCAGACACAGAGTTGGTGGCAACAGTTACCTCAGGACTTTGATCAAAAGCAGAGTAAGGAGTACTTATAGCTCTGGGCAAAGCAGAGGTGATTCCTGAATCAGTTACAGAAAATTCTGTCGGCAGTGCTGTGCTGGAGCCCAAAGAAATGTCTTGCACTGAAAGTGTTTCTGTTTCTGCTATTTCCTCTGTCACGGCTGAAGTTACAGCCATGCTATCTTTTACATCTCCAGAGCCTTCCAGAACCATAAAAGAAGCAGCACTCATCTCAGGCTTTGCTGTATGACTTGTTTCCAGGATATTTCCAACAGGGGAATTTGCATTAAGTTTAATAGTTGTTTTACAGTGATCTCCTGGAGCAGGGGTTGCCTCTTCTGGAGTAAGGTCAGTTACACCTTTGTCTACTGCAGCAGGAATGAAAAATGCCTCCAGAGAAGCAGTTACAGCAGAACTTTCCACAGTGAATGCATCAGGAGAAGATGTTATGACAGAATTTTTTTCATCCTCTTCCTTTCTTGACCCTGTCACGACTTCTGAGACCGAAGTGGACAAATCAGATTCGGTGGAGCCATCTCCAGAGGATTCACTAGAAACCAAAAGCAGATTTTTGCTGTCTTTGGTAGAGCTCTCCTCAGTTCCCTGCCACGTCACAGTCTCCCTGTTGTTTTGCAGAGACTGCTCGTGTGAAGAAGTGGTGGCTATTGATTTATCTGTTGTGACAACTTCAGACTCCCCACTATAGACAGGTTCTGACATTGCAGCCCCTGATGTTGGCTGTGTAACCTCAAACGCCCTTATTACTTCTCCAGCTTTGCTTGGTTGCATAGTGCCAGAAGCTTCAGGTTCATTTATTATGAATGTGTTTGTTTCATTGATTTGGGAAAAGGTCACATTTTTGGAATGTGCAACGCTTTCAATTTGGTCACTCCTCGCTTCCTCAGCTTTTGTGCTTTTAGGTGCACTCGTAACTTGTTGCTTCCCATTGATGAACTGCAAAGCTGGAGGAGTTGTAACATCAGTAGTATTTTCACAGTCGTCTTCTTCTTCAAACTCTGCATAGTTTGGAAAGAAAGGATCCAATATTATATATTCAGACGAATCCTGCACAGAGTCTGAAGTACAGGGCTCGGTCTGAGCTGACTCTGCATCAATGTGGGTTTCATCTATTGCATGAGGAAGCATGTGGCGATTGAACAGATCCAAAAATTCATTCACCGGGTGATCTGCAAGAAAAAGAGAACTTTTCATAATCCCTAAGTAGACACATGAAGTACAAAGCAATCCATTGGAGAAAAAGAAAAAGAAACAAAAAACCAAAAAAAAATCCGAAACTCAGTAATTTGTTGTAAATTCAGAATGTTCTTCCATTGACACAAAGTTAAACTCTGCCATGGTGTGTGACTTTCTAGTTGGAGCCTCTCTGCATATTGAACATATTGATTATTCAGTGCTGTTGATTTCCACATGTCCTTGGTCCCAAACCTGTGCCTGAGTTACCTTCTCCTACACTTTTCAGCAAAGATGAAAACCATTTTTCAGACCAACCTGCTGCAACTGCTTCCACAGATTTACACACTAACTAACCTTTACCAATAACTGAATCAAACAAAGCTAAGCAGGGCAAAGTCTAGAATAAAATACAACATATAAAAACTCCCTCTGCATCTCCATTTTTCTTTAGTATATAGCAATTCAAATTACTAGGAGCTCCATAACATCTACATCACTCTACTCACTAGACTTGGACCCTAGGTCAGTGAATAAAGTCTTGCTTCGCAAAGCTGTTGCTATTTTAAATTTTAAAGCATTATGCAGCAAATAAGAAAAAATATCACAGATTCAAAAGTCAACTCCCACTCAAACAGTAACATCACCGAAGCGCAGTAATTTTCTTCTGTTTACCACTCACTGAATTACTCACACACTCCCACAGGTCGCAAACCTCTCCTAGGTGGCCAGGGAGATAAAGAGGAAGAAAGAAGATCTAAGAAGGCAAGATTTTCGCTGCAGAAAGCCTCATGAATTCCTCCAAGATTTATGACCCCAGATTCCATAGACGCTTTTTAAACTTGCCCTTTCAGCACAAACATCACTTCAAACCTTCTGTTCCAGACAATAGAAGCTATCCTAATTAAAACAAAATTAAAAAAAGAAAAAAAAAGATACAACAGACTCAGGCAAAAAACCCGTATTTCAAGCTTGGCCAACTGGCTTGAAATTGGAAACCTTGCACTGAAATCCTGTTCCATGAGTGTTTCTTTCTTCTGGATCTATGTTTATGACCATTTTGCCCAGAGAGGATTGCTTCCTTGCTGGTACAAACTGGTACAGCCAGTGGAGCTCTGTCCACAGCCAATTAACAGGACTCCTGCCTTGAGCACTGTCAGCGACGATTGCTTCCCGAAAAATATCTGCAGTACGTGACAGAGCTCAATTACTTTTTTTTAAGCAAATCTTCCTCACTAAAACTACCCACAATACGTAAAACAATGAGAACCTGAGGGTAGAGCACTTCATCAATTCGAAGTAATTCCCCTACCTATGAAGATCATTTAACCTCTGTGACTACTGAGTCCTCAGGGACAGAGCCATCAGGTGATCACTCTGGAAAAGAATGTCTTCAATCAAATTAAACTGACACAGCGAGCTACGAAAGGTTTGTGATTCTTTGTCCTGGGCTGGCTTGTGTGTGCAAATTGACTTCACTCTGTTTTGAAAAGGTCACTGCAACTCCACTGAGAATTAATGTTCTAATATCTCACGCTGTGTTTACGGCTAGACTCACGAAGTATTACTGGATCTTAGCTTTGCTAAAGCTCCAGCTGAAGAATAGAGAGAATAAATCACCTTCAGCGTTGTTTATTTCAACTACAATGTCAAGTTTGTACAGCACTAAGCCCAGTGCTCCCAGTGCAACAAAAAAAAAAAAAAGGTTGTTTTTAACCTTGTGTCTTCTTGGCTGTTGTACATTGCCCAGAGAAGCCTGGAGTTTACCCTGTGCCATGACAGCTCTGTTAGATGACTATGGAACTGAGATTTCTTCTCTCTCCCTCACGTGTGCTTGTTGGGAGTTATTTTATGGAATGCTTGTGAAGAATGAATATTTTTCTCCAGTAAATTAGAAATATTTAGAAAGGCTGCCCAATGCCACAGAAGAGTAGTTTATGCAGACATTTATTGGAGCTTCCCAGATGTCCCTTTCAAATGGTGTGAAAAGCAGGAATTTGGTAGTAGTCTCTCCAAGACTGGCAGTATGACTTTGAGGAGCATGTCTAATAACAGCCCTTTCCAAATCCACACATTTCA